>CAJPEX010003356.1:0-29595 GCA_905338405.1 Notodromas monacha
AGTTGCAGTGGAAATTTCCACAAACAAACCCCTTTTTCTGTTTCCAAAGTACACACAAATACTTCACTATCTTCCAAACCGTTGAACCAAGCAGATCTTGGGAACTTGACAAAGTTTGCAAACCTAAAAACAACACTTGACAAATTTGTGAAATATACCATCTTAAAATAGGGTGTCCTCAAGCACCCCAGTTGCAGCCCAACCAAATTTGTGTACATTTTATTTCCAAACCCTTAACTTACATTTGGATCTCCTTGACAACCAGATCTGCACATTTCCCAGAATGCAAGGGGGGAGACAAAGAGTTTTTATTCTGCAGCGCAGTCAAAGCAGCTCCCCCATAAAAAATCAAAACTTGAACGTGTGGACCTCAAGGGGTCCACGCCTCCACAGTCAATTTAACCCTTGGATGGCAGAGGATTCATTCCCATTGCTGGCCAAAATTGGATTATTTTTGTATGCTGTGGTGTTTTAAGTTTTCTGAAGGTCAGAAAAGACCTTCCAGGTGGGCTAAGGCAAAGTCAGGATTAATCCAAGAAAATCCCATGGCTTAGCATAGGATTTTTTTCATTCTCCCACAAAATTTTTCTGTGCAAAAAGAAAAAACATTGGATTTTCCCCAACTTTGTCCTCAAATCCCTGTTGCCCTTTTTTATTTCCTGCCCTGAGGTGTAACAAAATTTTGCGAAAATAGTCCGACTTTGCTGCCCAAGGGTTAATTGGGGGATCTAAATACATTATAATCAAGCACCTCTTCACTTTACCATTTATTCTTACATATGTTGGTGTTCTGCTCTAACCAAAAAACACTTTTACACTTACCAGGATTAGCCTTTTATGAAGCAGATGTATACCATCATTCGACTTTTCGTTTTATATTTAAATGAAAAAGACGGTTACTGTCATAGTAAATGGGTGTACATACCCATATTGAAAAAATTACCGGTAAAAACTTTAGGGATTATAAACGTTGTAGTCTGACTCCTAATAATATTTCACCGGAACGCTGAATGCGAAGCAACACCAGATACGAATTCGCAAAAAAAGGTACGTGCTATTTATTTCACCAATTAAACGCCCACTGGTCCAGTAGTATTCACAAAATCGCATACATTTGTTTGAAATATAAATAATACTTTTGAATGAAGCACGCAGATAAAAAATCCCCTTTCTTCCTCGATCTGCGCAGTTCTTTGCAAAGCTTGAATTTATATTGCGGAAATTTTTTAGACATAAATAAAGGCGATACTCCGGAATGTTCACGCGAATGGAACGAAGCACCATTTCTCCCCCTCCTCTCAATCTCCTTGAAGCGCAAATAACTGCACTTCGCTTCCCGTTTAAATTTATGCAAGGAAAGTATTTTATACCCGAGACGTTTTTTCTTCTTCTCTCATTCCACGCTTTTTTCCCCTTGAATTACAAAACAGACTCGAACGGCGGTTTCTTCCGTGAATCAAGACCCAACGATTCATTACATGCGTTTTCACGACCGCGCCCATCAGCTCTGAATGCACAAAGATTTAAAAAAAATTATAACGGAAAACGTATAGACATTGATTCAAGAATTTTCCATCAAAAATTAGCTGGACTTTCTCTTCCACGAAATTCAAGAGGCCAGATTTGAAAAAAAAAATTCGTTGTCGAGAGAATTTTGAAAATTAAAAGCCCTGCAACATGGGGACAGAACTCTATGGTACCAGGAAAAATTCGTTATAAAGAGAAAATCGTTGTAGCGAGAGATTTTAAAAGCAAGTTTCGAAGGTTATCATTCCAAGCGCGAGCCTTGTGATATTTATTTGTTCTAGAGTTGAGCAGTACGTGACCATCAATGATTTATGAACAGATAGAAATGGTTCTGAATTGGCTTCAGGAAAAATAAATAATAGCTGAGCTCAATATTCAGGGAGAAGAGAAAAATTGTTGAAGGGAATCTCGATAAGCCGCCCACGATTTTAGCTACGGAGAAAAATATTGCCGGAGGAACACGAACCGAGGAAACGCCCATATCTTTCAAGAAGCTTTTAAGCCATAAAAAACTAGGGTGTTTCCGAAAGTTGTTGAATAAACAAACGAAACAGAGGAACGTGAAATAAATTCAGTAACGCGCCCCAAAATGGCGTGACTTATTGTTCTTCGTAAAATATTTAGAAAAACCTGCAGTCATGGAGTTCTGACACATTTCAGGCTTATTGTAAAATTTAATAACGATGGATTCTTTGTCAAAATATTTTAGAGCATTTTTTGTGCACATAGAATCGTCATGCAAATTAATCAATTGGGACCTGCACAAAGCTTTGTTATGCAATAAGTGTTTTACAGTGGGTATATCTGCATAAAAAACACCAATATGTTGCGTTGTTTATTCAAAGTTTCACATTTTGAGCATGAATTTGTCATGTGGAATTCTCTTACTAAGTTTGGAGAACATATCTGAAAGTTCTCGATATTTTTCTTGGGAAATTGGAGAACTTGCTGACAATTTTGGAGAACTTGTCCACAGCAGCATCATTTTTTTCTTCTTGTGGACAAGTTCTCCAAACTTGTCCACAAGAGCACCCTTTTTTGGGACATGTTCTCAAAAAAATGTCCATGGTGCTCATTTCGAGGAGTTTTGGACATCTTTTGGAGAACTTCTTGCTCACTGAAATGTTGGCGTTAATTGCTGTAACAATTTTTATGAATACTTTTTGGTTATCTATAGTATTTTTGTTTTGAAACAATGTACCACTGGAAGCCACCCAAGAAATACTAATAAGCTATGAACAAACCCGGTTCTTTATGCATCCAAAGAATCATCAGCTGAATTGATTCCTGCATATTTCCAAAATTGTAAATACAGTATCTGATTTGCGCCCATTATGCAGAAAAACATTCGAGTGGAAGATAAAAAATGGCGATGCATCTGATGAATATTTTCTCACCTTATGGGCATTGTTTTAAGTTTTTAAAAAAACTTTTGAAAATGCCCCTTTTTCATCAAACGTGCGAATAGGCATCTTCACAGGTGAAAAATGAACTTCAGGAAACACCTCGAACTTGACCTTGATTCTGATGCCCACCTGAGAAAGCAAGTATAAATTCATAGTATAATTTACAGTATAATTCATATTTACAAGCGAAAATTCATTAGTATGCTCAATGTGAGAACGTCGTCCTTGTAAAATAAGTTAAATTTCGGAATACCTTCATGCTATTTAATTCGAAACATCCTTTATTTTGATCCACTGCTGCTTTCAGATTACTTTCGGAAGTGAAATGAAGTTTAGGAAATGTTACTACATGAAATTAGAAAATAGATTTCAAGGTACTGTATATTGAATTCGTATTTTAAGCCCCATAACTTTGGTGACTCTTTTGGAAGGGATGAACGGGATTTTCTTTTAATTGAAAGGACTTTATTCAGTCAGCATAATTTTTTTCACTACGTTATGAATTAGTAATGCTCTTTCTTATTTACAGTATGTTGAAAATGGTTTACCGCATTCAAAAAATTCATGAGTGATCAAATTTGCCAAATCCTCGAAAATTTTCTGAACTAGCTGTTAACAAAAAAAGATTCTTGAGAAAGTTCACAAGTGATTATTTTTGCGTTTACATCCACAGCATAGATTAAATGAAATCTGTGGGAAAAATCTCGAATAAATTTATTACTGTCCTTCGAATGCGGATATTCCGTGTTTCACTGAAATGTCTTCTCAGCGAGAACAAGAGGACCATAACTCTAGAAATAAGTATTTCTACATGGTTAATCTCCCTAAAATGGCGCCCACCTGAATTATTATTATTATTTTTTTTGAAAACACGGGGATCTCAACAGTTTTCCCAATTTGGAAAACACGGCCGTCGACGTAAATATAAAAATTAAAAACATCCTGGCTGGGTTCCATGATGGTCATTAATTAAACGTGGACACAACATCCCAGAGGTTGCTTCCCTAAATTTTCTTTTTACATTTATCTTGAAAATTCCGGGTTGGGAAGAAACGCGAACCCGGGTTTCGGTGGGGTCTTGAGAAGTTGAAGAGGGGGAAAGTAAATTCATTATGGTATTTCGAAATACTGTACAGTACTTGAAACGCTCTTCCAATTTCACTTCTCGGTTTTGTATTTCGAATACGTCGAAAACTCATTAAATTCAGTGTTTAAAATATAATGTAAGATATTATAACTTTGAATACAAGACGCAGGTTTATTTGCCAAACCCTCAAAGCGGAAAGCAACTTTACTGATAAACTTAGTAGACATCATCGGCACATCCGTTGTTCCTTCAAAAGTTACCAAAACGTTATCTTCAAGGAAGAGGGAAGAAAGTCCAAGTTTTCAAATCACGATAAAATATTTTTTTCAGACTATACCAAAGACGACGAATATTTAAAAAATAATAACAAGGCACAATAAGGTTGCCAATAACGTCCCATTGATACATTGAAAAAGTATTGTAACTAGATAGCTATTGAATATTAAGAGGCCGAAAATATTGAGAAAAGTATGCAAAAAAACAAGCAGGCTAGTACTTTTCTTCTGAATTTCTTGAAATCTGCACTAAGTTGATGAAATGTCTGTCTAATTTATAGGCCCTAATTATTGAAGTCCTGCTGCATTTTTGCAAACAGAATACATTTCTAGCAATGAAAGCCCGGATTTATTTTCTAATTGGAAATCAATTTTTTTCGGTTTGTTCTAAAACTGCTTCGTTATTTGAAAAATGCATGATTTACTAAAATAATGAAGTACCACGCGTTTGGCCTCTGCAAAAGATGCACGCCTTCATTTGTGAGCTGCAAATAAAAGAAAAATGCAATTGCATTCAAGTTACTTCTCTTTTATCAAATATATGAAATGTATAATCCAAGTACACACTCAGGAATTCTTTTTAAAAATTCTGGAAGCGTCTTACTTCATTATAATATGCCCCTAATTATTTTATCCCAATTTTTGGGAAAAGCGATACTTTTTTGCACTTTTTTACTCACAATCGAATTCTATGCTGCTAGTATCTGTCTATAATTTAGGTGTGCCTGAAATCCAACATATCAGACAGATGTTTCGTGAATGAAAAAAAAGCATAGTTGAAAAAAATGCTTTGTAAGACGAATCCCGAAAAATAAATCATTGACCGGCATTTTTCTCTTGAGTTTCAAACGCCAACGATTCTGAGACGCATTCGAATTCGTGATTAAATAAATCGGTAAAAATTTGCTCTTTCGTTTGCCAGGTTACAATTATACTACTTTATCACAAAGAATTGATATCTTCAGCATATACTGTTAACTCAACGATTTTACCGCAAAATTCACCTCGAAAAAAAAAAAGATGACACAACTTCAACGAAGCAGCGCGAAAATTTCTCCTCGGTCTCGAAGCAAGTTATGCAACGAAACCTGGATCAGCACTTTTCGTGACTCGCATTATGCAACAATTCGCACATTAAGTTGACAGCTGATGAAGTTTCGGTATATTTTTCTCCCCCTAAAGAAGTCCTGTCCCAGTTTTCTAGACTATCAAATACCAATGCATAATATCACAGGCGGGGGAAAAATAATGCAAAAAGTGTTGAGCAATCCGCTGACACGCCTAAAATCATAGACCATGTCGGAAATCGTCGTTTATTTTTTCCAATGCCATAAAAAAAAACGTGGAACAACGCATAGTTTCCGAGTTTTTTTTTCGAGAAAAAAAAAGCAGTGGACGTGCTTTACGTTGGACCATAACAATTTGAATCGGATCAAAGATGTTTTTCTTTCTTAAGAAAAAGTCAGTGACTTTTATCCTGTTCAATGTCGGTTCACAGCAACAGTCAGAGGCCCATCCGGTGAATATACGATTTTTGAAGGCGATATCTTTGAAAGGGAAAATGGGAAACCTGTCCGTGGACATGGACTCAATTCCTATTTTGGTATCAACAAGACCCATAGTTTTAAAGCCTCCGGACTCCAGTCTGATGTCCATAGATTTATTTGGAATTATTCACCAGGAGGCTTTCCACAAATTTGTGGCACAGGTTTTCTTGCGAAATTTGAGGTGCTCGAATATGGTTGACGAATTTTGGAGCTCTGATGGCCAATATTTCCAGGAATGTCAAAATTTGTTTTCAAATTAAACCACTACTTTGATGTTTACTCATGAAAAATAACTTCAGACTTTCTGGCATGTCATAGTGATACTCTTGACAAATCTGGTTAAAGAATGTTTGCATGATTAGGTAAACTAATGTGTAGTAAATTTTTCGAAGGTTCCATTAATTTCCAATAAAATGATTGAAATATCTGATTTTTGCTCAATTTTTCAAAATCGACAAGTAAGCGAAGAATGCAAGATATTGGCAACAAAATTCGACTCAAGATAAAAAATGATAATATGCTGAACAACGTAACGGCTCTGAAATCGTTTCTGAAAATGTTCTATCTTTGAACGGTTACTTACATTTTTTTCCATTTTTGTGATCCCTAAAAAATAGTTCACAGGCTTCCCGAAATTTTAGTTTATTTTTGGGTGAAATGTTTTGTATTTGAGAGACCTGACATGTATCCTTAAGAATTTATTGTGAGACAAAAATAAAATTTGGCAAATGCAGGCTTTTGACTCAAGAAGGTTCAAGTTACAGTCAAACCTTTCGAATGAGTTTAATTTCAAGAGACCAGCAAAATATTCAACTTGGAGAGGTTTGAGTCACAGAACCAAGCATTTTTGTTGCAGGGAACATAGAAAAATTGCACAAAACCTGATGATGGTGCCCTGCAATTTGATTCTAATCCGTTGCTGGCTGAGGGTCAAATTGCAAGGCAGTTGGATTGCAAGACGTTATCAAATTGTATTTTTTCTACATCAAATTTGACATTTTGAGTCACTCTGCAGATTAACCCTTGGATGGCAGAGGGTTCTTTCCCATAGCAGGACAAAGTCAGATTATTTTCATGTGCTCCCTCATTTTAAGTTTTTTGAAGGTCAGGAAAACCCTTCCAGGTGGGCTGAGGCAAAGTCAGGATTAATCCCAGAAAAGCCAGTAGCCTCCCTGAGCATTTTTTTTCCAGAAAATTTTTTCTGAGCTCAGGGAAAAAAATGTTGGGATTTTTCCCAACTTTGCCCTTCACCACCTGTTGTCATTTTTTTCTTCACCTCTCTGAGGTGCAACAAAATTTTGCAAAAATAGTCCAACTTTGCTGCCCAAGGGTTAAATTGTGGTGCAAGAGATTAAATTGCAAGTTGATGTCCCAGCAAATTCAACCATTAAATTGCTGGCCATCGGATTAGGAAGTATACCACCTGTATTGTAAAAGGCAATAATCTGGGCCTTGAGTTGCTTCTTAACCCTTGTGCAGCAAAGTTATTGGAATATTTTTGCAAAATGTTGTGCCACTGGGCAAGGGGAATGAGAAAAGAACCTACTTTTGTACCAAGGCCTAAGTTGGGAAAAAGTCCCAAGTTTTTTCTAATCCCGCAGAAAAGGTTCATTGAAATTTTTTTTAATTCCTCACCAGGTGGAATTTTTCCTGCATTCCTGGCATAGGAATTTCATGGGAAAATCTTGCAAACAAGATAAAATTTGCCTCCCAGATTTTTCCTGACTTAGGCCTCCTCAACCTGGATGCATTTCAGTAACCTTGGGTCAAATTGAAATGTGGGAGTTTCCCCCCTGGAAAAATCCCAACTCTGCCACACACTGAGATAGAACTCACTGCCACCCAAGGGTTAAATGAGTTGACAGGAGGCTGAACTTGGAAGCAGAGGGGTTCATTTGCCCAATTTAGTCTTTCACTTCTCAAAACACACCAAATTACATTTTTATAGCTTTTCTCTTTCCTGCATCAAGAAAATAATGACCTAAAGGCTTCAGAAAATTAAGGAGTTTTGTGTTATCAAGGTTCAACTGTACATCATGGTTAGACTAAACCATCAGAACTTTTAAAGAACCTCTCCCCTCTCCTATAGTTTTCCTCCTCTACAATTTTTCTGCTTCACCTGGCTTCCACTGTACAGTATATTCCTCCAGCCATGTAATCCTAGTCAGGGTTGAGTTTATTCCAAACCCAGTGGAAACGTGACTGATGCCCGTCTCCAGAATTGGTCACAGACTCATGCCTCTCATCTCACTATGGTTCCTTCTCCTTTTTTTTTTCTATTGCGCCACCACAAAAACCATCACCACTGTACACAGGGCCGATCTGGATACGAGTTTGGCTATGGAGTCGACGCCCTGGCGACGCATAATGAGCATTATCGCCATGAACAACGACTGGATGACGGCACTGTGATTGGCAGCTATGGCCTGAGGGAACCAGATGGAAGAATTCGCATTGTGGACTATGTTGCTGATGCAGGTGGCTTCAGGTAAGACCTTATTTTACTAGTGGACCTTTTCTGCAACAAAATTTAAAGGGACCTCAAAAAATCCAGCATAGAGTTTGGCTTTGGAGTCGACGCCCTGGCGACGCATAATGAGCATTATTGCAATTTTGTTGCCAAGAATCCCTTCAGAATGGGGAGAGAACCCTATGGTGCCACAAACAAAAAAAGTAGTAAAAAAAGTCAATCCTCTTTAACTGCTGGGGAATTTTTGAAAAATTGTGTGCAAAAGTGTCCAAGTGGTGTAACGCCTGCAGCATAAATACATTAAGTTGCGCATCACCAGATCACCTTCTCTTCTTATGTCAAGCATTTCATACTGATAGAAACAAGTTTAAGATAGATTTAAAAGTACAGGAATTCAATGAAGAAACCCTTTCTGAAATCTTAAAGGATCAAGATAAATTGTTTGCTTTATATGATTTCTCATCAAAGATTCTCTGTAATTTGTCCATTCAACTAAACCTCATACAGAAACAAGCTGAAGACCTTTAGGTCATTATTTTCTTGATGCAGGAAAGAGAAAAGCTATAAAAATGTAATTTGGTGTGTTTTGAGAAGTGAATGCTGAAAAGCGGCAAATAAAGTGTTCTGTTCATTCATTCATTCATTGTGTGCTGTGAGGAATAAAAAATAAGATCTTAGTCAGGTCAAGAGAGCCAAAGTATGGAAAAATCCTAATTTTTCCAACTTTCCACAGGAAAATTTTGCTTAAGAAATGATTTACTGCTGGGTGGTATTTTTTCCAGCAGTCTTGCTATAGGATTATTATTGTAGGGTTTACCTTGAACTTTCTCAGATTCTCCTCTAGTTTGTCTATCCATGCAGCCAAGGCTGCATTTTGGTGACCTTTAGTCAAAATTAAATGCACATGCCTGCAAAAATATCCCATCTCTGCTGCTGCTCAATGGGAATATACCTGCTGTCATCAAAGGGTCAAGGCAAAGTCCAAAGGAACAGAAAGAAACTTGGAGTTATAGGGTTTGAGTTAGGGAAACAAACATTTTTGTTGTCAAAAAAAATAGAAGAAATTGCAGGGAATTTTAAATGGTGATATTTCTCAGCCTTAAATTGCTTCTTGAAAGCATTGACAGGATACTTAAATTAAAAGGAAGCTTGGTTAAGCTGCCCAATTATAGTCTCTCACTTTCTTTCAAAACACATCAAGTTACTTTTTATTGTTTCTCTTTCCTGGGTCAAAATATACTGTGTTTACTCAAGTACCACGTGCACCTTTTTTCCCAAATTTCAGAAGAAAAAAAAGGGGTGCGCGTCATAAGCAGGTACAAAATTTTTGAGAAGTTTTAGGAAGTTATGTGTGCATTATACTTAATTATAATGGAGAGATTTGGAACATATATAACAAGAAAACATTTTTGTATTGAAAAAATTGAATATTGATCAGATTTTTGTTCAATTCACGCCTAAAGTCAAATTTTTTGTTTTCATTTTTGAAATTGTATGGTTTTAGATTCACTAAAAATTGGGGTGTGAGTCTTACTCAAGGATAAGATTTTTTGAAATTTTAAGCTGAAAAACCCCTTATGGAGGTTACTTGAGGGCGCCTGGTACTCAAGTAAATACAGTAGTAGCCAAAAGGCCTCAGAAAATTAAACTTAAGGAGGTTTTGGAGAGAAAAAGCCTTCAAGTTAGAGAGGATTTCAATGCATTATTCCTAAGAGGATTCAGGCTTTGATTTAGGGACACATTTGACTTATGGAGGTTTGAGTTATTAAGAACTGTACAAGAGGTACAGTACATTCATTACAGACAAGATCATTGCATAAAAAAGAAAAAAATATTTTTCTTGTTTTTAAAATTTATATGTACAGTACGTGACCAACATAATTAATTGCCTATACAGTACTTGCATGTGAAAGAAATTGAAACTCATGGACTTGAAATTGGTCATTATTTTTAGTCATTATTATTTTTGCTACGTTCGGCATTTCCTTGAGAGATGTTTTATATATCTCCAGGTAAATTTTCCCCCGTAGGGCGAAGACCCTGCCCACGCAGTCCTGTCAAAGCAGGAACATTCTTCCTGTTCTACGAGCCATTTCATTCTAATATTCTGTTCACTCCTGTTTGTAGAAGTTCCCATTCCACCTTCCGCATTCCCCGTGGCACAATGAGTGTTTAAGAGCAGAAACACAGAGTCCTACACAAGTTTTGACCTTCATTGGAAGTTCCGATTTTTTTTTTTCGTTTCAAGGACTGCATTTCCTACAGTTCGTTCATGTGGTTTGTGGATTCAAGGTGGGAGCTGGAAACCTTGAAAGGAATATGATACAGATATTTAGAAAGATCTTTAAAAAAACGCCCTTTTTTATCACAGTATAAAACTCGGTACAACGAAGCTATTGGGACCAGTAAAAAAGCTTTATTATCATGAATTTTTCACAAAAAAAGGAACTGATTTAAAATGTTAGTGGATATTGGCCAGGGATCTGGAAAATGACTCTGTTCTAATCGGTTATTTGTTATAACCAGATTCGTTGTAACGATATTCTAACGATATTGCAGTTCTGCTTCATGGCAAAAAAATATTTATTCCAGGATTTTTATAAGCAAAATTTATTTGTGGAAAAATAATTCTAAAGTAGTCAAAGAGATCTGACAAAGAATGCAAATACAATCAAACTTTCCCCTATTCTTAGAAGAAATTTCACTTGAAATCAGCACAATAATACAACCTCAGAATATTTTTCAAATAAAATGAAACCTCTTTGTATCAAAAAACGTTTTATTGAATTTGGCATTCGAGCAGAATCAGCACGAAGATCAGCAAGCATATTCTTGACGTAATTTCGAAAATATGGATTTCTTTGACAATATTCTAAAATGCGGAATATATATTGCGTCGTTGACATTCTTCGAAGATGTCATGCAAAATTTTTTAAATTCCTAGCTCGCTTAAGAAACTCATTAAAAAAGTGGAAAAGTATTTATGCGAAAACAATTCTCTGCATGATTCCTTTAGGAACGCTTGCATCCGAACATATATTCGATCGTCCGGTTTCAAATTTCAACAGAAAAATGACACTTCAGAAGACATCAGAATTTAAAAAATATATATATACCTGTACATCGAAATGTTTACTTGTGAGATGAGTATAGCTTATCAAGAAGCGTTTAAATATTAACCATAAATGCAATGGCTAAGCGTGGAACCAATCACAATTTGACATAATTGGCAAGTAAATTGAAATTGATTATTCAGGACATAGTGAACCCATTCTCGTGGCTACGAAATTTTCTTTCAAATTTGTATGTTCAAGTTCGAAATAATTCGACCATTTGAAANAGAATTGCAGGGAATTTTAAATGGTGATATTTCTCAGCCTTAAATTGCTTCTTGAAAGCATTGACAGGATACTTAAATTAAAAGGAAGCTTGGTTAAGCTGCCCAATTATAGTCTCTCACTTTCTTTCAAAACACATCAAGTTACTTTTTATTGTTTCTCTTTCCTGGGTCAAAATATACTGTGTTTACTCAAGTACCACGTGCACCTTTTTTCCCAAATTTCAGAAGAAAAAAAGGGGTGCGCGTCATAAGCAGGTACAAAATTTTTGAGAAGTTTTAGGAAGTTATGTGTGCATTATACTTAATTATAATGGAGAGATTTGGAACAAATATAACAAGAAAACATTTTTGTATTGAAAAAATTGAAAATTGATCAGATTTTTGTTCAATTCATGCCTAAAGTCAAATTTTTGTTTGCATTTTTGAAATTGTATGGTTTTAGATTCACTAAAAATTGGGGTGTGCGCCTTACTCGAGGATAAGATTTTTTGAAATTTTAAGCTGAAAAACCCCTTATGGAGGTTACTTGAGGGCGCCTGGTACTCAAGTAAATACAGTAGTAGCCAAAAGGCCTCAGAAAATTAAACTTGAGGAGGTTTTGGAGAGAAAAAGCCTTCAAGTTAGAGAGGATTTCAATGCATTATTCCTAAGAGGATTCAGGCTTTGATTTAGGGACACATTTGACTTCTGGAGGTTTGAGTTATTAAGAACTGTACAAGAGGTACAGTACAAAGTAATGTCTGTTCTAGTAACGTATTTTTTCTTTTTTTATAAAAAGAACAAAAATTTTAAATATACATGTCATGCACTGGTTGTATTAATTAACGGATATGTCATGAACGTACACTTTCTTTAACTTACTCATGGACTTGAAATTGGTCATTATTTTTAGTCATTATTATTTTTGCTACGTTCGGCATTTCCTTGAGAGATGTTTTATATATCTCCAGGTAAATTTTCCCCCGTAGGGCGAAGACCCTGCCCACGCAGTCCTGTCAAAGCAGGAACATTCTTCCTGTTCTACGAGCCATTTCATTCTAATATTCTGTTCACTCCTGTTTGTAGAAGTTCCCATTCCACCTTCCGCATTCCCCGTGGCACAATGAGTGTTTAAGAGCAGAAACACAGAGTCCTACACAAGTTTTGACCTTCATTGGAAGTTCCGATTTTTTTTTTTCGTTTCAAGGACTGCATTTCCTACAGTTCGTTCATGTGGTTTGTGGATTCAAGGTGGGAGCTGGAAACCTTGAAAGGAATATGATACAGATATTTAGAAAGATCTTTAAAAAAACGCCCTTTTTTATCACAGTATAAAACTCGGTACAACGAAGCTATTGGGACCAGTAAAAAAGCTTTATTATCATGAATTTTTCACAAAAAAAGGAACTGATTTAAAATGTTAGTGGATATTGGCCAGGGATCTGGAAAATGACTCTGTTCTAATCGGTTATTTGTTATAACCAGATTCGTTGTAACGATATTCTAACGATATTGCAGTTCTGCTTCATGGCAAAAAAATATTTATTCCAGGATTTTTATAAGCAAAATTTATTTGTGGAAAAATAATTCTAAAGTAGTCAAAGAGATCTGACAAAGAATGCAAATACAATCAAACTTTCCCCTATTCTTAGAAGAAATTTCACTTGAAATCAGCACAATAATACAACCTCAGAATATTTTTCAAATAAAATGAAACCTCTTTGTATCAAAAAACGTTTTATTGAATTTGGCATTCGAGCAGAATCAGCACGAAGATCAGCAAGCATATTCTTGACGTAATTTCGAAAATATGGATTTCTTTGACAATATTCTAAAATGCGGAATATATATTGCGTCGTTGACATTCTTCGAAGAGGTCATGCAAAATTTTTTAAATTCCTAGCTCGCTTAAGAAACTCATTAAAAAAAGTGGAAAAGTATTTATGCGAAAACAATTCTCTGTATGATTCCTTTAGGTACGCTTGCATCCGAACATATATTCGATCGTCCGGTTTCAAATTTCAACAGAAAAATGACACTTCAGAAGACATCAGATTTAAAAAAAATATATATATATACCTGTACATCGAAATGTTTACTTGTGAGATGAGTATAGCTTATCAAGAAGCGTTTAAATATTAACCATAAATGCAATGGCAAAGCGTGGAACCAATCACAATTTGACATCATTGGCAAGTAAATTGAAATTGATTATTCAGTACATAGTGAACCCATTCTCGTGGCTACGAAATTTTCTTTCAAATTTGTATGTTCAAGTTCGAAATAATTCGACCATTTGAAAACAGCGGGCGGTGGACCCAATTTTTGCAAGAAATCAAAAAGGAATTAGCAGAGAACCATAATAAGGGCAATGCTCTTTAGAAAAGGTCTTGCAAAATTAAAAAAAAAACATAAAAAAGTACCCCCAAGAAAAAGAAGAAAACCAGCTGCACAATTTCGGGCTTTTGATACATTTTTGAATCACAGGTTGAATTTAATTGAACGGTTCAATGAACCTATTCTCATGGCCTTTCGTTTTTTTATGTTAACTGTTATTACAACTGGTTATTTTTTGAATCCCAAATAATTCAACTGGTTGCGAAACCCGGAAGGTGGTAATCATTTTCGTTAGGACGCAAAAAGCAATGCGCAGAAAACGCACAAGCGTAGAAACGCGGCTCCTTCTTTCTGCAAAATTATGCATGCTTTTTATACAATTTTATTTCGATGCCCTTGAAAAGACATGGCAAAATTGAAGTGAGAACATCAAGGAAGAGACACCAAAAAAAAGGCAACCCCTTTGCACAATTTCTCGCTTTTGGCCCATTCTTTGAATCATAGATTGAATCGAAATCAACAGTACATTGAACCTATTATTCGCATGGCTTTTCAGTGGTTATTGAAATTAAATTTCATTCGATTTTTTGAAATCCCGAATAATTCGACCATTTGCAGAAATCTGGGCAGGTGAAACCAATTTTCGCAGTGCGGAAACAGAAAGTAATTAGCATAAAATAAGGAAAAAATGAGCGCAGAAACGCTGCTCATCTTTTCTGTAAAATCTTTCATTCTTTTTGGACAGTTTTTTTGACGTTCTTGAAAATTTTTATCAATCATGACGCATTTTTGAATCAGAAATTTTATCTCAATTTACAGTCCATCGAACCCATTCTCGTGGCTTTCCAGTGATCCTTGAAATAGGAATTCAATTGATGTAAAAAAATCCCAATTCAATTGACTAGATGCGAAACTCAGAAGGAGATAAATTCAATTTTTGCACAAAAAAAAATGTGAAAATTAATAAATGCGACACAAACGCTGCTTCTCTTCAATCCTGCAAAATTATACTTCTTATTATTAGACCGTTCTTTTTTTCCGACGTTCTTGGAAAAGATATTTCAAAATCAAAGAAAATCATCAAGCATTCACCACGATCCAAGAAAAATAAAAATAAACCGGCCAGTTGCACAATTTCTAGCTCGTGACACCTTTTTGGAGACGGGATGAGAATCCAGTGACTGTATCAGCTTCGCTGCTTCGAGATCGTCATGTTGATACGCATCAAGGTTGATTAATAATTAAAACCGGAGAGTTTGTAATCATCTTTGTGGGACAAAGGAGCAGCAGTTGTCTGAGAATAAACTCGCTGGAATTGCTGCTCGTAAGCGAAGCATTCGCCAGAAGAGAACCGTGAACGACATCCTTGAGACTCACTGCTTTAAAAAAAATAATAATAATATTATTCCATCAACGCCCTAAAATTCAAATAAATGTACTGGACAGTTAGACCCCGAGATGCGGACATAATTGATGCATCAAGAGTGTCCTAGCTGATGTTGGAATGTACCTAAGTCATCAAGTCTCATTTTCCCTTGGACTTCAATGCTAATGCATTAAATTGGTTCTCCTTTTTCTCACAAAATTATAAATAAGTCCTCAAAAATTAATAGATTGTTTCCCTCAACTTGAAGTTGTAGAAAACAGTAGAATCCAATTGTTTATTATCAAGATGAGATCAAAAAACAAAGAAAAATAATAGTTCAAGAATATGCAAAGATGATAGAAAAAGACTAAAAAAAAGAAGCACAAAATCAGCTGGCTTTTGATCATGAACTATGGTGAATTTATAATGTAATATTTTTTTAATTTTGTGAAAAATAGCTTGATTTGTTCAAAAGATATCAAAATTAAAAATTAAATGCATCAAATTTTTGGGAAAACTTCAGAAAAGTGTCCCTAACTTGAGCCAATGTCCAGATGTTGGTCATGATTTTTTTAAATTTTCAAGTGTCCCTAAGTCAAATTATCTGTATATCGGGGTGCTGTCCACATCTTGGAGTCTCACTGCATTTCATTTGCTCTTGTTTCCAAAACCAAGAAAAAAATCATTTTCGAAAAGTTCTTGGTGTAACGTTTGCAGAAAAAAAGTAGCTCTCCGTTGTGCAACGCGGATATTAAAATAAAAAACATGCACAATTTACTTATAAGCGAAATAAAACCGAAGCGTTGGTTTTTTTTTCATCCAGGTGCGTAGGCGAAGAAAATCATTTCGTTCTTCCAAAACGAGTCTTTTGAATAAAAATGGTCTCTGAATTTCAATTATTGTACTGTGAATAACGAAATATTTCTACCATTTCTTCTCAGTTCAAGTACCCATAAAAATGTGATCCTGAGTTTTGGTGTAAGTGTGAAAGGAACATGAGCTGGTAGCTGAAGCATGAATATAATCAACCAACTCTTTTGATTCGAAGTACATAAATGTATGCAATAAAAATGCGTTATTTTCTTCAATCAAAATGGATTAAATTGCTGAGGTGGAAAAAAAATCGGAAAGCGTTCCTTGTACTTGATGATTTCATGAACTTGATTAATGACAGTGTGCAACTTTTTTCTGAAAATTCAGCCGATTTATAAGCGAAAAACTTCCACTTGAACTAACACCAACTACGGTGTGTTAGCAAAACTAGTTTTATAGTTATAATCACTACCTAGTGACTTCATGGTTTCGAACCTTTCACTATAACAGACAAAAAATCCTCCAGTCATGCATATGATTGATTATTGCTGAGAAATGCATCCTTGTCATGCGGAAACATTATTTTTTTTCAAACCCACAATGAGAAAGGAGTTTCAAGCGAATGAGCAACTCATGAAAGATTTAATGGTAAACAAAATGATCATCCTCAAATGCAACCACAGAAAGCTAGAATTTTTGTTTAAGCAATGTAATTTAATTTTTAGTCTGTGAACTGGGGTGAGCATCTTACACAGGTACCTTATTGTATGTTTTAACATCTGCAGTGGGAGGAATGACCAGTAGGATCCTACAGGGGTCTGGGGGGGAATAATAAGGACGTCGTGTTACGTGTGTCTGTGGCCTTTTGCACCTTGAATTAATTTGCCTACTTGAAAATGCATCAATTAACATTAAGTGTTCAGGATGGCTGAGCAGTCTAAGGCGCTGCATTCAGGTCACAGTGTGGTTCTGCAGGCATGGGTTTGAATCCCACTTCTGCAATCATTTTTTAATTTTTTTGTTTTTTTGTCTGCACTGCGGACGCTCTACTACTTGAGAAGGTATCTTCCAAAAAGCAAAGGGGTGAGCTTATCAAAATGTCTGAACAAATCCCACAGAAAATTGAATAAAATGTGATTCTCAACTTGAAGATACAGAATATAATTGAAAACTATGCAGAATCTGATCTTTTGGCATCAAAAGAACCCAAAAAGCAAAGAACAAGAATGGGTTCATCAACTGATCATATACTCAATAAAATAACTGAAAAAAAGATGAGCAAAATTAGCCTCTTTTTAATTATAAATTGGGTATTCTTAAAATAAACTTTATTTTTAGGATTTGTAAATGTAAATACTGCAGCTCAATTTCTTCATGATATTTAATAATCTAGAAATATAAAATTTTGAAATTTTCTGGAAATGTTGGGAAAGTGTCCATATGTGGAGATATTGTCCAGATGCCAGGTCAGTTTTTTAAAAGTCTCAAGTGTCCCTAAGTCGAATCGTCCGTACATGTCGGGGCGTCCGCATGTCGGGGTCTCACTGTATTTATATTTTTTTCTTTCTGTTTTTAAGGGCGACAGTAAGACGTTCGCAAGCTAATGGCCAGCCTTCGTTCCTTGCCCTTGGCACTCCTGAAAAGGGCAACAACAGAGTGAAACGTGATACTGTTCAGCAACATCAACAGCAGCAGCAGCAGCGATTCATTCGGGTCCCTCCGGGCTTCCTAGTCCCACCTCCGATCCCGCGAAACCCACGTCTTCATCTGGTTCCGACCGGCGACAGGGCTAATGCTCACCGTGACCCCCGAGGTCAGGTCGTTCATCATCGAGTGATGCTGGGCACGATCCCCAAGAGGCAAATGATCCCACCCGGAATTCAAAGCACGACGTTGTCATCGACACAGGGTGCTTCTGCTGCTCCTCACCCTCACCCTCATCAGCAGTTGCAGTTCAAGAACCCACTGCCTTCTCATCATCAACAGGAGGAGAATAAGCAGCAGCACTTGGATCAGCATCATCAGCAAGGGCATCATCATCAACATGCAGGGATGGTGAAACAGCATGTTGAGCCTCAGATCATCACTGCTGACGACCTGAAGGTAAAGTAAAAATACTGAGAGAAAGTCTTTTTTTTTCTTTAATAGAGCTGGAGTTTGAAAACTTGACCCTCCCCCATATAAGTAAAAATGTCATATACTGTATGCTGAATTTTTTTTTTGTTTTTTCTAGTCTCTGCCTGAATTCCCTCAAGAGCAATGTCCAGCATATATTCCTGATCCTGCACTAAAATTTATTTTTATTGCATTTTTTCAAAAGTGAGACCCCAAGATGCGGACATAATTGGTATATTGAGAGTGTCCCCAAGTCAAAATGTCCCTAAGTTGAGTCTTGTTTTCCCATAGACTTACATTATATAATTTTTAATTGGTGTTTTGTGGAAGAAATATTCTTCAGAATTCCCTGGAAAAATTTGTTTGCCACTTGAATTTGAATTAGTGAATACATTTTCAACTCAATAAGAACATTTGGAGCATTCAATAGTGTATCTCTGTACTGTACACTTAGATTTTGGCATCTACAAAAATAACGTTCAAGTGAAAAAAGTAGAAGTCCCTCTATGCTGGAGGTAATTTTTTTAATTAGCTAAATGAATGGTAATTTGGTGAGAGAAATGTCCAAGAACGTTTTTCACATCAATTTTAGGGTTGGAAATATCTGTTTCTTGTAATTTGGCCTGAAATGTATTTGCAATTTTATCACAAAATGTCCCTGTTGAGTCAGTGTCCTCATGCCAGGCCATAATTATTCATTTTTTCTGGGAAAATAATTGTCCCTATGTTGAATTGCCCACAGGTCAAAGCGTCCGCATGTGGGGGTCTCACTATGTAATCCAGAACAAGTATTGTTTGTTGATGAGAAAAGAAATCTGATTCATGCGTATGAAATTTTCAGTTTCAGAATTCAGACGTTTGTTGATGAGAAAATAAATCCGATTCATGCGTCTGAAATTTTCAGTTTCAGAATTCAGACGATTCCAGACACGTGGTGAAGCTGTCAGTTGGCATCCTGGTGCCATCGGAAGTCCAAACGTACCACCCTCATTTTCCACCACACGGTGGTGACGATTTGCAACCACAAATTGCACCAATAGTCCTCAATAATAAGAACCACGCTCATCCTCAGCAAATGTCTGAGGTCCACTACATCCCTGAATACGAAAACAATCTCATCAGTCCCGAAGAGATCGTCGGTCACACGAACGTGGATATTCCTGTGGTACAAGAAGAACAACAAAGGCCTCCGGGTTACGCCTTTCCTCATCCTCATCAGGACACAAATAATGACTACGTAGAGCAAGAAGAGGAGATTCCATTCAACAACAATGAAGACCCTTGGGATGGATATCTTATTGATGAGAATAATGAGGAACTCGTTGTTGAACCCGAACAAGGCTGGCCGTCGCANGACATTGACTCGCTCGAAGCCGAGGTCACCAAGCAAAACAGTGTTGCCAAAATTCAGTCGGAGCAGTCGACCAGCCTCAAAGCTCTGCTTGACCTCAGGTATGCATTATAATCATGCACCATTTTCCACTTTCTTTTTCTGTTGCGAAAAGGACCTATTATCTTTGCTGGGTAGACCAAAAGAAAAATAATAAATATGCATTTATCATTTTTATTTCTTACGACACTTTAAACGAAAGTTTTCTTTCTCCAGATAATTTTATTCTCAACAAGCTGGGGGTGCCCAGCCACACCTGGGCATCATGTTTGGAATTTTACAAATATTTTAAATTTTTTCTAAGAATCAGGTTACAATAAATTTGAAAAAGGGGGTGCACAGCCACACCTATGCATCATGGTCAAAATTCTGGAAAGAGTTTCAAGATTTCCATGCTTACTGCTGGCTTTATGTTGACAATTCATCTAATTTTTCACTTTGGTTCAATGCAGCAGTTGTGAGCCATCAGGTCACAACTGGTACAGGAGCAAGGGAGTTTTTATTTTGGTTATACCCTAGATCTCATGTGTGATGCCCCCTGTGCTCAATGCACCTGAAGCACATGAGCATTCCCATTTTGTCCCTTGTTATTGACCCAAGATCCCAAAGTCCCATGGGATGCTTTTTCACCACACTCAATCTTCCACAAAAATGCACAAATAAGGAACCTGGAAATTTCCAAAATACTGTATAGCATCTCCTGTGTGTAAGAGCACATCATGTATCACATTTCCTTTTCCCTGATTAGGAAACCTTTTCAAATGTTAAAAAGTGTGCCCTCTGGTACTTGAGTAAACACTGTTATAACCGAAACTGCAGCAAAGACTTTCATGTAATTGCTGAAGTTCCCTTCAGGCTCATCATACAGATTTTTCATAGTCAAGCATTATCAAGTGTATCAGCACAGATACATGCTCCTGAAAGATTTGCACATCAACATTTCCCTTGAGTCAACCACTTAGAGGGGAAATTATCAATAAAAAGAGAGTAAAATTCTTGCATATTTAGCTCATTGGGAACTTTTATAGCCTGAAAACATTCTCAACTTTTTGCACAGAGATTCTACAACTTTTTCTTATACTTCTGAACTTGTTTCCCCTGCATTTCCCCATTTCTGTACAGTTTTGACTCTGATTTTAGCTCAGCCAATGTGCAAATTTTTGAAATTTAAGAAGTACACAATTTTTTTATTTGTCCATATTTGCTGATTTTAAAAAGCTGATGCTTGGCAAAATATAGAGAGAAAATTACAGAATAATTTCCAAAGTCTTCTTCATATCAAGCCTTTTCTTCTTAACCAATTTTCAATTTTTGAGCATGGTTTGGTATACTCAGAAGTCTGGGAAACAGAGGTAGCCTTAGGGTGAGTCACAACAGAACATCATGATTTTTTTGCATAAGAGGCTAATTGATAATTGGCAGAGGGGTGCTTTTTGTAAGGGTCCAAAATGTGCAAATATCTGTCCCAGGTCTCACAAATCTTAAGTCCACATCTTGCCAGAAATCTTTGTTTTTGTTAAATGTCATTTTCTAAATGCAGAACTAAAACATTTTTGGAAATTTCAATTTTTTCTCTCCAGCTAATTGAAATATATTTGTTAATCAACCAATTTTTTAGTTTGTTACAGGACTACATGTGTTTTGACATTTTCAAAAGGTTAATGCTTTACTTCATGGAACATTTTTTGAATGATATTTAATTTTTTTATAGAACTCCCTTTTTTCAAAATTCCCATTTTCTGTTTATGCCAATAAACTGCATTCATTACTTTAAGAAATTTCACAGATTTTACAGGATTATTGAGGAGCATCCACTTTTAAGGCATTTAAAAGAGGAAAACCATTTTGTAAAAATTCCCTTTTTGTATAATTCAGCTCACATTGACCTTTCAATTTTTTAATACTCTTCATGACTCACATTTAATTTATTAATGATAATTTTTTCCTGAATATTAGGACATAATTCCGTTATTGCATTGTTGCACATGAGAAAATTACAATGAAGAATTGGTGAAAATTTAGGGCATTTTGGAGGATTAAAATGGGTACTCGAATAATGAAACTCACCTAACACAGGATGCACTGGGAATGCAAAACAGTTTTTCACAATTGTTCCAAACAACTGCTTGCCCAGAAGTTTTTTAATTTAGGGCATTTTGGAGGATTAAAATGGGTACTCCAATAATGAAACTCACCTAACACAGGATGCACTGGGAATGCAAAACAGTTTTTCACAATTGTTCCAAACAACTGCTTGCCCAGAAGTTTTTTCAAACCATTTTGGGATGGCATTGTCCAAGACATTATCACATGATGAAATCTTGACAGCAACTGTCCTCACCAGTTCAATTTATTGTAAGTTGTCTCAGTGAATGCCATGCCATTACAGTATTGCAATGTTCCAATGGCTGGGAATACCAGATCATGCTGCATTCCCTTATTGCATGTCCCCCATCTACCTTGCATAGGCCCCTATAGAGTGGCATGTGCAGGCAGATCCATTTTCCCTTTTCACATATCAGAATATATTTAGGATAATGAAATATACCAAATGAAATTATTTTCAATTTCAGTGCAAGTGCTGTGGAATTTCCCACATTTTACATTTTTCTATTTTTTTAAATCCTGAAAATTGACAAAATTATGCTCAGGAAAGTGAAAACATTTTTTTGGAATTGGGGGAAAATATGAAAAAGTTTTGCTCAGCAAGAGAACAGCTCAATTGTACACTTGGCCTGACAGTGACAGACCCAGGGATCCCAGAGCAGGTTGCCATAGCTTTGATTAACTAATTTCCCAGTTCCCTCTAAAACATGAAGAGAAAGTATGTGACAACCATGCCAGTGTTTTGCTGCTGGGCAATTCAATGAGAAAGCCAGTTCTGACTGGCACATGAAAACGGTTACGTTGGCGCCAGAGACCCAGGGAAGTTCAGCTGAAGGTTTTTTTTTTCTTGTTCCCGAATTTTCACTCTTCTGGCCTGGTCTCCTGAACAGCGAAGGAAAGACTGACCCTCCCGGGAGGGAGAGTCAGGGGGCGGGACTCCCGGGAGTCTGGGAGGGGGTGCCGCGCGCCTGTGCATTTTGGCGGGAAACTTGGGAGCATGCAACAATTTCGAAAAAAGTTCCGAACCATGCCAGTGTTTTGCTGCTGGGCAATTCAATGAGAAAGCCAGTTCTGACTGGCACATGAAAACGGTTACGTTGGCGCCAGAGACCCAGGGAAGTTCAGCTGAAGGTTTTTTTTTTCTTGTTCCCGCATTTTCACTCTTCTGGCCTGGTCTCCTGAACAGCAAAGGAAAGACTGACCCTCCCGGGAGGGAGAGTCAGGGGGCGGGACTCCCGGGAGTCTGGGAGGGGGTGCCGCGCGCCTGTGCATTTTGGCGGGAAACTTGGGAGCATGCAACAATTTTGAAAAAAGTTCCGAATTTTGAACTGTAACTCACTCAATTGTCAATATTTTTTGATGAAAAAAAACGAAAATTTAGAAAACTTCAGCACGCATCGAATGGTGTAAAAAAATTCAAGTTTGGTGCAAATCAAAATTTATAAACGATTTTTGAAGAAAAACGCGGGAAATTCACGTCTGAGGGAACTCTGGTCTCTTGGAGGCGGGGCAAGGGAAATTAAAAAAACGTGCGTACGAACTTAGGAACAGAGATAAGTAACTTTATTAGTAAAGACAAGCTGGGGGTGCCCAGCCACACCTGGGCATCATGTTTGGAATTTAAGACATATATTACAATTTTATATTAATGGTGCATAGTTTTATTTTGTATCATAGTTCATTCATTCCAAAAGCTTCTGGCATTCATCACGGCACAGGTCACATTTGAAAACTTACAGGATACCATTGCATAAATGTGCAGTTTGGTTGAGAATTCAATTTTTGCCAAAATTTAAAATTTGCTTGCTCAAAACCTCATTGATCAACAATCCTGTCCAGGATATATGAACCATACACTTGCAAAATGGGACCCACCTTGTGTCCATCAGTAACCTCATACTTTGATCAATGCACCAGTTGTGGCCTTGTGGGCAAAGCTTTTGCATGAGCTAAGAGATTCAAAGGCAAATCACAAAGAGGGCACCTATTAGCAGGTAAAAATAAGTTTGTTGAAAATATTTCATGATGAGAGTAGGTTATAGGGTGAATTTATATCTGTTTTGAGGCTAAGATAATTTTTCGTGGGGTACAAAACAATGCCAAAAAAGTATTGGGTCAAACCTCACAAAATTGAAAACACCCATCAACCTATCCTATTGTTCAATTTACCACACCTTGAATCTACCCTACCTTACAATATCCTACTCAAAAAGCTACCCCAGTCCACCATAAAATATTTTACACATCAAACTACCCTATATTTGGGTGCCCAGTCATACCTGGCATCATGTTTGATGTTTCAGATGTATTTTACAAATTTATATGACTATAAAGCTGGTCACATGTTTTGTGTCCACATGTAATCTCATATTTGGACCCAATGTTCCATGCATTGGCACATTAGCAGGGGATTATATCACCTGTTACAAACTCTTGGTTGCATCTTCCAAGATTTTCAATATTTCTTTCATGTCTTTTGAAAAAAAAAACTTTTATGCATGAGTATGAGCAGTGGGATTTGCCCACTAAGTCTGCTAATCAGCATTATTTTTGAGACTTTGAAAGTTGGAAATCCGTTTTGGAAATTTGAAGTTCTGTGCAGTAAATTTTTTAAAAACAAATTGTCAAACAATTTTTTAAAAACTGATATAACAAATCAGTCAGTTAGTTGAAAAATGGAAATTTTGAGTGTTTAAAAAAGTTTTAAAATTTTAAATCATGCTTTTGGTCATTTTTGTTGTTTAAAACATTCAAATAATAGGGGGACATCATTAGAATTTCAATACTTCTAGGAAATTCACATGTGGTGCAGAAGTTTGGGTTATAGAAATTGTCTAATTGCAAAGCAAAATGAAGAAAAACAGAAACAGAAATTCAAATTTTTCAGTTCTGCTCTCTCTGACTTTTACAATTTTGAATCAATTTCATATATCTTTGCCAGGATAATGTGCACAGATGTTCTAAAAATTTTAATGTTTTTTATTGAAATATGTTGATAATTAAAGCAGCTAAAATTAAAAAAGTATAATTTTTTCACAATTTTTTGTAAATTAAAAAACATGTTTTTGTTTTTTCTATTTTATCTAACTTAATTTTGAAGCTTTTCCAAAATTTAAAATGCAGAAATGTTTAAAACTTCACTGCTCAAGCAATGGTAGAAGAAATTTGGTGATCAAGTACAAATTGAATTTGTGGCAAATTTTTGAAGTTGGAAAAACAGAAACAGAAATTCAATAATTTCAGTTTAGCTCATAACTTTTTCAATATTTATTTAATTTCAAAACTGTCTGCAGGGTTTATTTGCAAAGATGTTTAAATATCTTTATTTCCAGATATTTTTTGAATATGTTGATAAATAAAATAGATACAATTCAAAAATTATAATCTTTTTCCCATTTTTTGTACATTTAAAAAAAATGTTTTTGCATTTTCTATTATATCTTACTCAATTTCGTAGCCTTTCCAAAATTTAAAATGAGGAAATGTTTAAAACTTCACTGCGCATTCAACACTTTGAAAATTTTGTGATCAGTTGAAAATTGAATTTGTGGCAAATTTGTGAAGTTGGCTAAATGGGAAGAAAAAAAGAAATGGGAATTCAAAATTTTCAGTTCAGCTCATTCTAACTTTTTTGATATTGACTCAATTTGAAAAATTTTTCCAGGGTTGTATGCACACAGATGTTATATTATTTTACATATATTTGGATTTGGAAAAATGTTTGAAAGTGAATGAGTTTAAATTCAAAACTAAAACCTTTTCAGCCAATTCTCGTAAGCTTTTCAAAAACATTTTTGCGTTTTTGATTGTATCTCAAACATTTTTCAAGATTTTTCAAAATTTCAAAAGAGGAAATTTAGGAAACATCTGTGCACTTGCAACATTGGAAGAAATTTGAAATTCAATTGCTAATTGAGATTTTGGCAAATTTAGGCAATTAGCAAAACATGAAGAAACCAGAAACGGGAATTCAACATTTTCAGTTTAGCTCATTGAAACTTTGTCAATTTTCATTTAATTTAAAAACTTTTTGCTGGGTATATGCGCATGGATGTTTCACAAATTTACAAATTTTGCTGATTGAATTCTGTTCATAATTTAAATTGATAAAATTCAAAAAGTAAAATCTTTTTTCCCGTTTTTTGTACGTTTTTAAAAAAATGTTTTGCGTTTTTCATTGTTTCTCAGCCAATTGTAAACATTTTTGCATGTTTAAAAAAAGAAAATGTTGGAAATTGCATGGCGCTTCATACACTTGAAGAAATTTGAAGTTTCATCAAGAATTCAAATTTTGACACATTTTCAAAGTTGAAAAAACGGGAAACGCGACCCTCCTGCAGGCCTGGCTGGGGGCTCTGTGGGAGGGAGGCAGAGGGAGAAGTGGGGAGGGATTGCGTTCCTGTCTACCGACGTACATACGCAAGTAACTTTATTAGGTAAGACAAGCTGGGGGTGCCCAGCCACACCTGGGCATCATGTTTGGAATTTAAGACATATTTTACAATTTTATATTATTAAAATGGGGGTCGCCCACCCCCATTTTAATAATATGTGGGCATCATGTTTGAAACTTTACAAAGATTCAAAAAATTTCCAATAAATCAGGGTATATGTAAAATAATAGGATGCCCCGCCATACCTGGGCATCATTAGGTGGATACTTTTTAGGTGGATTAAAAAAATTTGCTATGAGCACAGGTCACTTGCTTTTTGATTTTGGGCCCAGATATCCCAGGCCACACTTGGAAAATTTAGAAAGTGCAGAAAATTTTTCAGGATAAGAACAGATCATCTGTTTACAGACACTGATTCATTCTGCTCAATGTACCACTTGTGACCAAGTGTGTGACACCTGCAACACAGCAAATTGTTTTCTTGCATGAACCCCAAAAAGTTCATTCAGTCATGCTGCAATATTCAGGAACTGATATTTTTTTAAGGGTGCATAGTTTTATTTTGTATCATAGTTCATTCAATCCAAAAGCTTCTGGCATTCATCACTGCACAGGTCAAATTTGAAAACTTACAGGATACCATTGCATGAATGTGCAGTTTGGTTGAGAATTCAATTTTTGCCAAAATTTAAAATTTTCTTGCTCAAAACCTCATTGATCAACAATCCTGTCCAGGATATATGAACCATACACTTGCAAAATGGGACCCACCTTGTGTCCATCAGTAACCTCATACTTTGATCAATGCACCTGTTGTGGCCTTGTGGGCAAAGCTTTTGCATAAGCTAAGAGATTCAAAGGCAAATCACAAAGAGGGCACCTATTAGCAGGTAAAAATAAGTTTGTTGAAAATATTTCATGATGAGAGTAGGTTATAGGGTGAATTTATATCTGTTTTGAGGCTAAGATAATTTTTCGTGGGGTACAAAACAATGCCAAAAAAGTATTGGGTCAAACCTCACAAAATTGAAAACACCCATCAACCTATCCTATTGTTCAATTTACCACACCTTGAATCTACCCTACCTTACAATATCCTACTCAAAAAGCTACCCCAGTCCACCATAAAATATTTTACACATCAAACTACCCTATATTTGGGTGCCCAGTCATACCTGGCATCATGTTTGATGTTTCAGATGTATTTTACAAATTTATATGACTATAAAGCTGGTCACATGTTTTGTGTCCACATGTAATCTCATATTTGGACCCAATGTTCCATGCATTGGCACATTAGCAGGGGATTATATCACCTGTTACAAACTCTTGGTTGCATCTTCCAAGATTTTCAATATTTCTTTCATGTCTTTTGAAAAAAAAAAACTTTTATGCATGAGTATGAGCAGTGGGATTTGCCCACTAAGTCTGCTAATCAGCATTATTTTTGAGACTTAGAAAGTTGGAAATCCATTTTGGAAATTTGAAGTTCTGTGCAGTAATTTTTTTAAAAACAAATTGTCAAAGTTGAAAAATGGAAATTTTGAGTGTTTAAAAAAGTTTTTAAATTTTAAATCATGCTTTTGGTCATTTTTGTTGTTCAAAACATTCAAATAATAGGGGACATCATTAGAATCAGTTATGAAGATCCTTTAAGTGTACACCACGTCTTCAAACCCAAAATCTTTAACAGATTAACGTTTCGTTTTACTTCTTTTTGTCTTTGTCTTTAAGTTTAAAAAGTCAAGACGAGAGAGACTGAAATACAATTTTGAATCAATTTCATATATCTTTGCCAGGATAATGTGCACAGATGTTCTAAAAATTTTAATGTTTTTTATTGAAATATGTTGATAATTAAAGCAGCTAAAATTAAAAAAGTATAATTTTTTCACAATTTTTTGTAAATTAAAAAAAAGTTTTTGTTTTTTCTATTTTATCTAACTTAATTTTGAAGCTTTTCCAAAATTTAAAATGCAGAAATGTTTAAAACTTCACTGCTCAAGCAATGGTAGAAGAAATTTGGTGATCAAGTACAAATTGAATTTGTGGCAAATTTTTGAAGTTGGAAAAACAGAAACAGAAATTCAATAATTTCAGTTTAGCTCATCTAACTTTTTCAATATTTATTTAATTTCAAATGACAGACGTCCCAAATAAACGTTTCTACAAATTTATAGAAATAAAGGTCTATAAAAAACTTATACAACTATTTATTTTATCTATGTTAAGTTTTTAATATTAGAAAAAGGGTAAAAAACATGTAAAAAAAAAAATGTTTTTGCATTTTCTATTATATCTTACTCAATTTCGTAGCCTTTCCAAAATTTAAAATGAGGAAATGTTTAAAACTTCACTGCGCATTCAACACTTTGAAAATTTTGTGATCAGTTGAAAATTGAATTTGTGGCAAATTTGTGAAGTTGGCTAAATGGGAAGAAAAAAAGAAATGGGAATTCAAAATTTTCAGTTCAGCTCATTCTAACTTTTTTGATATTGACTCAATTTGAAAAATTTTTCCAGGGTTGTATGCACACAGATGTTATATTATTTTACATATATTTGGATTTGGAAAAATGTTTGAAAGTGAATGAGTTTAAATTCAAAACTAAAACCTTTTCAGCCAATTCTCGTAAGCTTTTCAAAAACATTTTTGCGTTTTTGATTGTATCTCAAACATTTTTCAAGATTTTTCAAAATTTCAAAAGAGGAAATTTAGGAAACATCTGTGCACTTGCAACATTGGAAGAAATTTGAAATTCAATTGCTAATTGAGATTTTGGCAAATTTAGGCAATTAGCAAAACATGAAGAAACCAGAAACGGGAATTCAACATTTTCAGTTTAGCTCATTGAAACTTTGTCAATTTTCATTTAATTTAAAAACTTTTTGCTGGGTATATGCGCATGGATGTTTCACAAATTTACAAATTTTGCTGATTGAATTCTGTTCATAATTTAAATTGATAAAATTCAAAAAGTAAAATCTTTTTTCCCGTTTTTTGTACGTTTTTAAAAAAATGTTTTGCGTTTTTCATTGTTTCTCAGCCAATTGTAAACATTTTTGCATGTTTAAAAAAAGAAAATGTTGGAAATTGCATGGCGCTTCATACAATTGAAGAAATTTGAAGTTTCATCAAGAATTCAAATTTTGACACATTTTCAAAGTTGAAAAAACGGGAAACGCGACCCTCCTGCAGGCCTGGCTGGGGGCTCTGTGGGAGGGAGGCAGAGGGAGAAGTGGGGAGGGATTGCGTTCCTGTCTACCGACGTACATACGCAAGTAACTTTATTAGGTAAGATTCTCTAGCAGTAGGTGTTGAAGGATGTAAACATTATAAATTGTTGATCTATCATATTTGGGTAGGTTTTGCATTATGTTTTGTTACTTAGTAATGTAAGTTATTTCTGGGCCAATCTAGACTAGTTATTTTGGTGTTTGAG
>CAJPEX010003357.1:3414-29586 GCA_905338405.1 Notodromas monacha
TCTGTACTAAATAGATAATTCTCCACAATTGTCCCGGGAATTGGTAGATCGATGGTTTTTCCTCTTAGCTGTCCATAAATTTCGTTCGTAATTCCCATTTCCGAGGCCACATTAATGAAATACTTAGGCGTCGACAATGTCGGAAAGAACTTCGAAATCTTGAAGATCAGGGCTAAATGTACTGCAAAAGTTTTTCTACATTAATTTTCATTCAGAAATTCGTCCTCTCTCTCTCTCTTACCGAATCCATAGCCATCCGATGTTTTCAGGAATTCTTCCTGTCCGGTTATAATTCGTTTTTGCCCTCTCCCTTGCTTGTCTTCACTTCGTTCAATCGTCAATCGCCGCCTTTCTCCACTTTCTGTTCTTGCACCAATTTCTGTGATATGTTCAAAGTCATTATTATTTATTACACTTGATCCTTTGCTATATTCTCACCGTTTGCTTCCACGTTCAATCCCTGAATATTCAACGAATCCTGCCACACCTTTCGTAGATTGGCTGGGTCGCCCACATGCAGGATCAGATTTTCTATCTCGATTTTCAGTGTATCTTCTATTAAAAGAATACTCGTTTTACTTTTGTACTTTACTCCTTTCTCCGGTTTATACATACCGATTTCCTTCGCTTTCTCATCTCTTTTTAGCGCTATGAATAATTTTGTGGGAACCGTAAAACTTCGTTTTAGGTGTTCTCGGTCCAACATTGTGATCGTCTCGAAGGCGTTGCTCAATTTCGACACTGCCAGTTCATGCGCCTTGTTCGCGTCGTCAATCAGTTTTCGTCGGGCTTCAAATGTTGCCGTCATCGCAGTTTCGGCTTTCATTAAGTTAACATGCTCTTGTTCAATCACGATCATTCTTGCCTTCTTTCTTTTTAGAGATGCTTCGGCTCCTTCCATTGTTTTTTCAAATAGAAAATCGCTCCGGATGATCGTCATGCACTCGAGTAGACGTTTCCATGCGTCGGTATCTAGGTTCTCCAACTCGTCCATAAAGCCTGTCGCCATTGATGGAAAACGCACGACTTTTTCTTGGATGTCTTGCCTTTTGTCTATATCAAAAAACATACGGTCTTATTATTCTGTTCCTTTTACCAGAATCAGGTCCAACTGAACTTAATGGTTGTACAAAACCATCCTCCTCATGTCGCATTCTTCCAACGTTTGGCAAAAAGCCTTTGAGGTTGTACAAAACCTACTCAGTACCATGGTTGCACAAAACCACTTCCGACCTTGTTTAACCGGCCGAGCGCTATCTTTTGCGAGTTTACCTATATGTCTAAATATTTAGTTTTCCGCGCTTTTGCGAACCGTTTAATATACGGCTTACCGTTTTCATTGACGATCATGCGTGGTGCTTCAACATCCATACTCATTGCCGCGCCAACAAAAGGAGACACTGCATCTTCACCGTTCGGCTCCATCCTTGGCTCACACGAAGTTCCGGGATTCAGACTCTCTCAAGCACTTAATCTCGTTTATGCACAAGCGCGCGCGTTTACTCCTTGTTTCTCCTGTGAATGTATTTCTTATGTTAGTGCGATACGGATACTTGGGAATTGATCACTCCTTGGTATCTTCTGTTGCACGAATTTGGGACCTTCTCATGCAAGCTCACTTTGGGGACTGGCAACTGCGCACTTTCTGAATCATACCTTGCTCATAGCCTGCATCCATTTCTTCACGCGTGTCATGGCGTTTAAGTGCCTCGTGTTTTATCAAAGAGCTCCGGGAGCTCGTTGATATTTTTTCTTCCATTTCTTCTCCGGAATTCCATTCGGGGAGGAAGTATTTCCTCGCCAAGAAAAGCGAGATCATCAGACGTGAACATTTCCAGTCGGATGCCTTATCCCTTCAAAATGCCTTTGTGAGATCATTTGTAAGTAATCTGCTTTTAGATCTTCGAGGAGTTTCCCTCTTTTTTTTCTTCAGAGATGTGAATGGATGAGTCTTTTACTAATTACCCTGGGATGAAGAAAAATTACTGCTTTTACGGACCTGAGAAGACGTTTGATCTGGCTGAAGTTCATTGCCTTGTGATGGAAAGAGAGACGTGGTATCCTTGCGTTGAATGGGACCAGACCTTTTTTTTTCATTTTACTCGGCCTCGTGAGCTGTTATTAAAAAAAATTTTTATTCATCGGAATCATGCATTTGTCAACGATTTTTCTCACTATTTTTTGCATTATACTTGATTTAAATATCGTGTTCAAATTGAAAGAAAGAATTGAATTAAAATCGCATTGGATTTTATAGCTCTTTATTTATTTATCTCTTTCTCCCAATAGAATGAATCCAATCTTTTCAAAGCCCGACCATAATTCCGACGCTTAATCCCATGATTTAAAAAATTCGAAGTTTTATAAAATCTCTCATTGTTTCAGTTCTATTGATCTGCGACTTGAAATAAGTGCCTTACTACGGATAACATCAACCATTGCTCTCAAACGCATTAATTCATGCACAGTTGAACCTCTCGAAGTAAAATTGGAAGGGACTCCAAACAAAATCCATTTGAGACAGTTTTTGAGTTGGGTGGGCTTCTTTCCGGCAGTTTAATAAATGGAAATATTTTCTGGTTGAATCATTAGAAATTCTTATTATCTTTAGATATGTTATCTGAAGAAAGATGCGTAATTCCTTGTGGCAAGTACAAAGAAGTATCTTGATTTGCATATTTTGGAACAGGCGTTTAAAAATTTAGACCCAATTTAAAAATTTTAAGAATTTGATGAATTTTAAAAATTTCGGAGGTTTGGCAGAAACTTTCTGAGTTAAGGAGTGTTGTGCTTCATAGAATTGACCAGGAATCAACTGAGAATTCAAACTAGGGGAGATTTTTTTAACATATAGAAGTTTAGCCTGGAAATTTCAACAATTTAACTCATACATAGTGTGGTGTACTTAATGTTGTTTTATATTTAATGGCATCTTCGATTTGCGCACAAACTTCGCAGTTCCTTTTGGACCAACGTAACGCATTAATTTTGGCTGAGAATCCGAATATTAAATGAAAAAGGCTTGCTTGAAATTTTCACTTGAGAGGTTCATTTGAATTGGTACCCTGTATGGAACTCACCAATATTTGAAGATGTATGAAGCCAATAACTGCAGACTTGCAGAGTGAATATAATCAACATACTCCTTAATTCGGTTATAAATAAGTGAAAATTCAACTTAAAATTATATGAATATTTTCAGAAAAAAAGGTTCTCCCATTTATCAACCGCAAATAAGAAAGCAAAGGTCCGTATTACAGCCAATGGCTTATCGGCCTGTCATATTTTAGTGCTGAACCATAAATTGTATATTTTTGCCATACGTCACGTTTTCCAACTTCCTCTAGTGTTCAGTCATCACGCTATTCAACTTCCGGGAAATTTCGAACCCGTCCCAAGAAGCTCACGAACCCCACCTCAGAGCAAAAGGCGGGAAAGATTTCACCCAACGATCCACGTGTAGTAAAATCCCTGTTACAACAGCATTCTACGAAGACCAAAAAAAAAAAAAAAAAAAAAAAAATGAGGGAGGTATAGGTGACGGTTGATCCGTATTTTTTCCCTCCTTTTCCTCCACCACGGGTATGATGAATGCCTCGAGATTGTCGGTGGTGATGACGGCAATGTGCTACAGCAGGTGCTAATTGACACTCAGAAGGTGTGGCGAGGGAAAGAAAGAAAGAGAGAGAGAAAAACATGCATAAAAAAGAAAGCCTTGCATGAGAAGCAAAGAAGTGAGATCATTCGATGATGACACTGATTATGAAGAACAACGGGTAAATAATAAAATTCGGTATATCGTGTTTTTATTCCTTGAAAAAATAAGTTTTTGCTGGGGAGACGTGGACCTGTTTTGCGGTGAAGGGGTTGTTTTTTTTTTTCCTGGCTGATAGGGATTTTGCACGTGTAATTTGACTTCCGCAAGGTGTGCTTGTGACACCTGCTGCAATCAATCTTTGTTTTTGCCGTTGAACCCACTTTTTCGATCAGTCAATTTCACATCGAAGCGCCTATATTATTTTCGATAACTACGATATTCTCTGGAGTACAGTATATAAGACTTAATTCGTAAGAAGATTTTGCAATAATTTGACCGCCCGTTCGAATTGTTTAGAAGAAAATCCGTGACACGGATTTCCATATTTTCCAGAAGATACATTACACTGGGCAAATTTTTTCACGAATATGTTTCTCTCGCACAATGCAATAAAACCACCGTCACCAAATTTGTATATACAGATATTAAAATTACTCTTAACTGTTGTACCATGGCCAGAATGCAATTCTATGATAAAATACTGTACAGTACTGTACAGTACTTTGAGAAGAATGTAAATTTCTGGTTGCGATCATTCTTTCAAATTAGCCGATAAAAACGATACCGCATGAGCTAATGAGCTGACGGCATGAATTATTTGAATCGGTGGACATTTTGAGCATATTTGACAGAAAAAAATGTTGAAAAATGCTGGTTCTTATTCGTGTATCTGACGAATGAATAAAGAAATCCGCCGATATCAAAGATAATTTGTCGAATTTTTGTGGTAATTGATCTGAAAAATGAATCGCATACTGTAATTTTTTGAAATTAAGGAATAAAAGTGAGCATCGTTCACTTGACCATTAACATGACGCTATTGAAAATTAAATAAATAGTGTATCACATTTTTGTGAGAACTAATCTGTGCCTCAAAATTCTTTTATTTCCAGTCAACATAAAAAATGAAAAAAATTATCGGACTGCTGAATGTTTTTTCTGCTAGGAGTGAATACAATCACTAGATTGCCGGTCAAAGAGGAATAATTTGTTAATGCTGCAACAAATTTCACCAATTCGAAGACGAGCCCTCATCATTGCGAATCAATACTCCACGAAAGAATAAAGGGTATTTGTAAAAAATACTGCAGTACTGTACTGTATATGTATTTCCTGCCTAGTACATTTAAAGCTGCAATTTACTTACAACAGGACTCTTTCCGCTGTCGAAAAAAGGTGTGAAGAAAAAAGCCAACGATTCGTGTCGACGCGTACATAGAGACTCTGGGAAGGTCGCGTCGACCGGAAACAGATTCGATTAGCCTGTTTCTTCGCACTCGACACCAAACACTCGGGTGTCGATGCAAATGGCACTTTCCCACTTACCATTTCTTGGGCGTATCTCCGAGGTTGAGGTTAATGATTGTTGTCTGTCATATTTTTTGGTTTTGCAATGACTATGCTTGCTCAAGCGTGACACGAGCGACAGACAGACGTGTCGTGGCTGATGGATGCGTTGCACCATCACTCTCTTACTTTCGGTCTCAAGACTTGCGAATTTTACCAACCTTCTGTGTTCAACTTCTGCGGGATTTTTTGTTGTTGCTGAAAAGTATTCGAAATTCAGTCTTCTGAAAAATGATTTCATGACAAGGCATCAATTGTGATTTCGTTGCATCGGTGCTTCTCGCTGAGATTCGAGGGCGGATTTTTTATTTCTGTTTTATTTACTTCTTACTTCTTACATCAGCTTAAAAAAGAAATATGAATTGTGTGTCATCGAAAGAAAACCTAGTATTTATGCCGTTTCCTGCTGTTACGATTGTTTCACTGATGAATTGAAGGGAGTATCGGGTAAAGAGGACACTTTGAAATTAAATTAATTATGCTCAACAGATGTGAAAATACTTAAGCCATACAAAAGTCCTTTGATTCTTTAATTGCGATGGCAAAACTAGAATTTAAAAAATTTCAATGGATTTTTTGAAACATGAAATAATTATATAATGCCATCCGGAGCATTTGCTCTCGTCAGCTGAAGAATTTTCTGAAATATGGCTAATGAAATAGAAGATTTTAGTGAATTTTGCGAAAAGGAGAACAGATTTATTTTTGGCATTTAAACATTACTTGTCTAACGATGCTGATTCGAAATATAGCTTTTGAATTGTTGTAGTAGAGCCACGAACTCTCATTTTCTCTCTCTTTTTTTCAATACGCCGTCTAAAACTTTAAATGATAATTTTGCTTTGGCTGATCTAGCCGAAATTTCTGAATGGTGTCATTCATTTTAATTGCAGTGCTTCTGCAAAAATGGATTGCGAATTTCATCTTTCATTTCCTTCGCTCATTTTGAAGATCTTCAAGACAATCGGGATCGGGCACTCCGATGAAATCGTTTTCAGAAATGTTTACAAAGCCCAGCGCTGTTTTGGTTGGTTGTATTGAAATAAATTTCTACGGTGAAACCCCTCTGGGAAATTATTAACTTGGACCTTATTCTTCAACTACAGATCTGATAATCCTAATCCTGCCTTGAATTTATTTACAGTTGAGCCCCTCTAAGTCAAATTTAAAGGGACCAGCAACCAAATTCCAGTTTGGAAAACGAGTTTTGTTGTTGTGGGATAGATAGAAGAATTGCTGGAAATTGTAAATGATGATATTCTGGGCCTTGAATAGCTTCTTAAATGAGTTGACAGGATATGCTCAACTTTGAGGCCAGAGTTTATTTGCCCAATTAATCTTTCATTTCCTTTCCAAATACATCAAGTCACTCCTGTTATTTCTCTTGTCTTTCCTGTGTCAATAAAATGATTACAAAAAGGCCTCAGAAAATTCGAGTGAAGGAGATTTGGTAGGAGTGAAGGAGATTGATTTGAAAAACCACAAGTACAGTATAACTATAAGGGATGCTTTTAATGAATTATTTCCGGGGGAATTCAGACATGGACTCGAAAAAAGTCGACGTAGAGGGGTTTGATTTATCAAAGTTTAACTCTACTTGAATTCTCGACCCTATGAATTTTCCCACCTTTAATAAAATTTACAAGATTAATTCTACAGTAATGTACGTTTGTTTCTGATTCTTTCACTTCTCCGTTGAATTTTTAAAACAGCTTCGGAGCCCATATTATAGTCTAAAACAGAGGCACTGTTGATTATCTCTAGTATAGGCAGTATAGTTCGTTGGGTATGAGCAATTCAGATTTTCTCAAGCGTGGGAGGATCGACAGTATTTCTACTTGGCGTTCCGGGTTGTGATTTCGAAGGCGGTCGTTGTCGCAGTCGTGAGCAGGTGTCGGTTACGCTGTCCGCATTTTCTTGTTCTTCATTATTTCATCTTGCTTCTTTTATTTATTTTTATTTTTAAGTTACGGTATAATTCACGCCAACGTCGCCTTATTGCGGTTACGGTCGGCAGGTCTGTGTGCAGGTGCGAGCATTTGCTTCCTCGGTGCTTGAGCATAGTTTTAGAAATGCTAGTAAAGCACTCGAAATTGTCTCCTTTTCCTTTTTTGCATTTTATTATTTTCAAGTTATTGTGAGGATGAAATGAAGGGAATTTTGAGAGAGCGGAGGATAATCCTTCGCCGAAAAAATGATGTTGACTCAATTCTGCACAAGATGTACGGTCACGCGTCAAAATTTTGCAAAAAACTGCAGAAAATATGCCTCATCAGTGGATGAAAAATCGTATCTTTCTTCAGTCTTCATGAAATATTCTAAACTTACTAGAAAACAATTAAGCTCTAATGGTTAAAGTTTTTGAATCATGTTTCCTCGAAAGAAAATGTAGACAAATGTTTACGCTTCCGAAGTTCCGACTTGAATGGCCTCTTCTGGACCTCCAATACTACCTGAAGATCACTGATGATTTAGAACAGACACGATTTCTGTCAATTTTTTTGAAAAGTGTTTGAGATGACATTTTATGAGAAATTTATGAAATGTCAGTGACTCTCGACTTCTCAAGTAAGGCAAGAATAAAGTAAAATTAAGTACTTTATAGTAATGGGTGATGCAGTTACGATTGCTATACTAAAACTTTAGTTTTCTTAATTTTATCTAATCGTACTTGTGAAGAATCGATTCATCCTTTGCCGGGAAAAACAACTAGTCGATTAGTTTTAAATTTGAAAGGACGCAAGCCAACTTATTGTCAAACTTCCATAAGTTTTTAATTGATGAATGACTGCTTTTAGTCTGTGGTTAAAGTGCATTACATTATGTTGTAAATTGTGCAGTAGAACATTTTCTTTCGTCAAATATCATTTTCGAGTTTAGAACCCTTACTATTCTTGGGGTGAAAATCCAAAAGCTCTGAATTCGATGACCAACGTTCATTCGGTCATTCGAATTTAGAGGCCAAATTTTAATAGATGAATATATCAGGACTGTACTGGAATTACCCCTGGAATAGTAATTACAAATCGTTGTTGTGTACCTGCTGAGCAGCGCAGGAAGTGGCGGAAACCATTTTCCGGCATCGGATTTTCACTCGACCACCGGAAATCCAGCAGAAAATGATGATCCCCGATGCGCTTCAAGCACTTCCCGTTCCCCCAATTCTCGCACACAGCAGTTGGGTTTTTTTTCTTTATTACACGAGGGACTGAAACAAAAAGACTTGACAAGAGGAACTGGAACAAAAATGCAGCTAGTATTGTGTAATGTTGGCGAGTTGAAGGAAAAAAGCCCGCGTGAAAAAATACAACGAACTACATCGACAAAAAAAATCATACAAAATCGTTATCTATCGTGTTCTGATTAGTTTATCAAACCGTATACAGTATTAAGAAAATTCGAACAACGTTGAGAATAAAGCCATTAACTATTCATTTTGAAGGACATTTTTTCCGTCAGCAAAGTAATTCATTTCACATATTGTACAGTAGTATACGAAGTATTAACATTACATATACGATCTTGCGAATAACTATTAGCAATTTCACGGAAACCAGAAGTCTGCATTTTGAAATTCTGGGGCACATTGGTCAAAGGCAATACATTGGAAAAGGTATTCGAAATAATAACTTTGTGATCTTCCCACTCTCATAAATTACATTTAGAGTGAATCTGTGATTCACATTCGAAATATTAAAGTGATTGGGGAGGTAAAGTGACCAAAGTCATTGAAAGAATATATTATTTTTTATCTTCGTATGGTTTTTTATAGAGATTACCCTCAAATCGAACTTACCTTCCTAATAGCAGTAGAAGCGTGTCTCGAATTACTTTTGTTATCTTTCATTGGTGTGAGGAAAGGAAATTCAAAGACACACAACCTACTGAAAATAAAATAAAAATGTGAGATACTGTATATTAAGAGTTCAAGGAAAGGAAGAGACCTGTTTGAAACTTTTGTGGCTTTTTTTTTAGGTTTCCTGAGACTTAATTACAGTTGAACTTCTCTAAGTCGAATTTCAAGGGACCAGCAAAAAAAAAAATTGACTTCCAGAGGTTTTGAGTCATAGAGGTTTTGCATAACAGAACCAAGAACATATATTATGGGTAACATAGAATCATACAAAATGAAAAATGGTGATATTTTGGGCCTTTTTAAATGAGTTGATAGGATGCTAAACTTGGATGCATGGATTCATTTTTTCCAATTAGTCATTTACTTCATTTCAAAATAAATTACATCAAATTATACTTCATTGCTTTTATCTTTCCCCTGTGAAGAAAATAATAGTGATCAAAAGGTCTCAGAAAAGTTGACTTATGGATGTTTAAGAGGAAGAGACCTTGATTAGGGAGGTTTTAAAGCATTGTTCCCAAGGGAATTCTGACAGGGACTAGAAACTTTTTTTTGTGGCTTAGATAGGTATTTGACATGAGGGGGTTTGACTTCTATCAATTAAGGTTCAACAATAATAGGATCGATTTCCCAATAAGCCAAGTACATTCCATGAAATTTGTGAGAATTTTCAGGAAAACATGAAAAATATTAGAGACCCATGAAGATGCATCCCAGCTCAACAGCATGTAATTTGTCCTCTCACCCCGTAAATGCCATGAAAACCACCCTGGTGATCAGCTGAGCGAATCCGCGCGGCTTCTGATGATGCTCACATCTGCTCATCCGCCGGGGGTCGCAATGTGCAGGAATCCGTTGTCTCGGATTCCCCAGCACAGTTGTCTCTCTCTCTGTCTATCCCCATTCCTCCCACTTTGCACCTTTTACTTCCCCTTCATACTGTATATGTGGATGAGTTTTGTTTTCTTTTCCCTCCCCCTCAGCTCTCTGTCTTCTTCTAACCCCGGTGATAGCACAGGATTATTCGCTTTTATGGTAATGACTCCCGCGGGAAAAAAAAAAAAAAAGAAACCGTCCGCGGGGTTCAATTTGTGCGCGGGCGGGTGAACTGAACGCTGGTCACAGCTGCTGCTGCTGGTCAGTCCAGGGGTTTTTTCCAAGGGGGTTTTTGCGGACGTTGGCCGACTTTCACATCCTCAGCTGCCCCCTTCCTCTTTAGTATTATTTTTTCCTTCTTTCATTCCCCGACCAAACAATCTGGGTGAGATTGACGACAGTGTTTATTTCCGGCAGAATAATTCATCCCTTCCGCGAGCGCGGAATCCGTTGGGAAAATTCTCGCTACCAAACGGAACAACTTTTTTTTTTATTTACGGCGTTTATTTATTTTTTTGTTGTTGCTTCAGGTATAATTGTTTATCTATCTTCGTTAAATTGTCGGCATCTATGCATTCCAAAGAACCGGAACACTATTAAACACCAGGCCTTTTCTTTCCCTCCATGTGATGCGGAAATAGGGAGTGTCTGGCTGACGTCTTTAAACTTTAAGCGGGAAACTGACAAAAGAGCAGCAGTAGAACTCCAATTATCCGGACTAATGACCGAGTGATTAAAACAGGATATCGAAACATCGCGGATATTGGGCTAGTGGACTACACAGTAATTGAAAGTTTACTTTATGATTTTTTCTCTTTCAAATTATCAAACTTCCTGCCTCTGACAAATTTCGCAGGACATCTTGATGTGCATTTACCCCATTATACAGTTGAACTTCAAATAAGACAAACCTCTCATTTTGGAATTTTTTTCAAGTGCCTGTCTTAATTTAATTGGAACTCATGCATTGAAAATCTCTCTAAGTCAAAGGTTTTTCCTCTCAAACCTCAGAAACTCAAATTTTCTAAGGCCTTTTTGTGTTTTGTTTTCTTAACAAAGGAAAGAGAAACCAACAAAAATGCTTCTTGATATGTTTTGCATGGAAGTATAAGATTAATTGGGCAAATGAACCCTTGCCTCCAAGTTAAGCATCCATCTGTCAACTCATTCAAGAAACAATTTAAGGCCTGGATAGAATTTCAAAATTTAAAATTTCCCGCAATTCTTCTGTTTCCCACAGTACAAATGCATATTTCCCTAAATAAAACGATTTGCTTTTTGCTGATCCATTGAAATTAGACTGAAAAAAGTTTGACTGAACTTGGTGTAGACTGTAGAGTGAAAGACAGCTGGTTAGGATTATATTATGCTGTATCAGATGCTTTATATGTTTTCCACGAAAGAAATAAAAAAAATGTATTCCGAAGAAAAACTCAAAAACCAGCCCATTCGAAATTCTATTGTACCTCGGAATTTAAAACAGGACTTCAGTAAACAGATGAATAGGACAAGGAAAATGAATTGGTCATATTACGTGAATTGTACTTACTTACGATTTACAGTCTTCGGATGGTATGTTTTTTTCGGTTAGCTCCTTGTTGTTGTTCAGATCCCGGTTCTTTTCTTTTCGACCGAAGCAATTGAGGAAAAGTAGGAATAAATGAATGCTGCAGTAAATCAATCTCAATTCCCCTCCACTGCACTCAGCATTCAGCACAGAAAACTTCAGCAGACATTCCCTCTCGAAAACCCTCAACTTTTAGCAGTGAACCAACCGGACTTGGGCCAGTCAATGAACTTTTCTGGCTATTCGTGGGTTCATTAGACTTTCCTCTCCCCCATCACCCGACCGTTGGAATTTTATCCGGGTCGGATGAGCACATGCTGTTGGAAAAATGTGCAGGACGTTGATTTTGAGGCTCCCGAACTGAGGATTTGGCGAGCGAAAATTGTACACGCGTAGAATATCCAGAAATTCGCGAACACGATATTCAGGATTTTTTTTTCAAAAATTTAACAATAAATCATAATTTTTTTAAACTAATGCACAGTTTTCCGCGAAGAAATTTTTTTCAGGGGTTCAGGTACCATTTCTAGATCACCTTTATGTCGCTTGTTTTTGAGGAAAGTTTATTTTACAGTATTTTCCCATCGCTGTCATGGATCATAATTTTTTTATAACTTGGCCGTGTTGAATTTCTTGATTTTTCAGTGATTATTAGGTATAATTCCATGAAACAGTCTTCTTTGATTCGTTAAGCAGTCGAGTTTGAATTTTCAGCGAAATCCGCTTCCATTCAACTTGACGAAACCGTTCAATCAATTTATTTTTTCGTGACCAAAAACGTCCAAGTAAGAAGGAAATTGAATGAGTAAAACCTCACTTGTACGTCCAGCTCAATAAGTAAAAAAAAATTTCCAAAAATAATTAGGAAACAAAATGTCCAGGAAAGAAGAATGTTAGGCAGATCTTACCTTGAAGGTTCCGGAGACTCTCGGAAGGTCAGGAGCAAATCTGTAAAAGAAAAGGAAGTAGGCGGAAAGAATTCCGACCCGAAGGAAAACGGACATTGATCCATGACAGGAAGAGAAACTATTTCACCCGGAAGGTTGCACAGGTTTTCTTTCCGATTTTCGGGAAACAACAGAGATCGACACGAGAGTTCAGCTGAGGAAAAATAGGGCTCTCGTACAGCAGCCCCTTCTCCACGGGTTGCCGTAGCGGGATCCTGGACACCAACTCCTCCTCAGACAACTGGATTCCGTAAAATGCCCGGACATTTATTTTTCTTGAATATTGTCGAAGGCACTCCTGAAAGTTTGGAAAACTTGATCCTTCGCAAAGAAAGACGCGCTTTTTCGAATCCAGTATGTCAGGTATTTTTTTCGCGCAGAAATTGGCTGAAGAGTTCAGGGCTTGTCATATTTTTACATTTCGTTTTATGCTGTACTTCAGAGATGTCCATTGGACCTCTCGAAATCGAAAACTTACCAAATTAAAATTTCCATTAAATCCTCAGCCATTTCTCCCAAGTCAAATGCAATTTGAACCTAACCATTTATTCTCAAAACATTTTCGGCCAAACCATCCTTAAGAACTCCATTGATGCCTTTTTGCAACTGAATTGGATGGGTATACCTTTCAAAATACCTATTCCAGCAAACGAAGCAGATATAAGTTAATTCATTTGTGCTCTTTGCAAGGAATGGCTCATCTTCTTGTAGGCAGGACATTTACGATTAAGGATCATTTAAAGAAATTTTTCCAGAAAATAAATTCCATTGATTGACAACTATTCGATGAGTGATTCAAATGTAATTTGTCGCTTTGCATGTGAAAATTTATGGCACATTGTTCATTCAAATTTCTTGATTACGTCTAACGAACGCAGTATTTGATTATTAAGGTTTTAAAAATTAAATTAAACAAACTCTCATCAAGATGTTCAATCCAAAAATTGTAATTTTAGATTTCCGTTGAAAATGAGGCGATTAAGCTTATATAACTAAATTATGGGCATAATCAATAGACTCGTCTCTTCCTTGAAAAGTGAATGTCATATAATATTTTGGGGATGAAAATCTTTTTCATAGGTGTGGCAAGCAAAATTGATTTACGTCCTAATATAGAAAACTTCTTTCACTTTGGTAAATTGCAGCAAAACTCTCAAGTTTCAAAATAGAAAGGGAGATATTTCTGGGAACGGTATTTCTTCGAGAATTCCTACTTTTTGGATTGCGGAATTTTCTTCAGTAATAAACTGCAAAAAGAGGAGGATTAAACAGATAATTGATGATTTCTTCCGTTTCGGTAAACATTGAAAAAGAAAGTCTCGGGTTTCAGAAGAGAAAAAATATCCTTCGGAGGTGTTTCTGCATGAATATAGTACAGTATACTGAATATACTCGACTGTATTAAGATCGCGGCATTTTATCGATAAATGTACTGCGAGAAAAAAGAAGGGACGATGAAACAATTCGGCACGAAAGTTTCACAGGAAGTTTTCAGAATTTCGGTCTTGAATAAAGAATTTACGCACGAGAGAAGAAGAAATCGAGAGAAAGTTCGCACCGGAAACGTGGCAATGACCAAAAGAAGGTGGCTGAACCCGAAGGCAGCGACCCTTTGCGAACCAGACCCAATAGTGGCAAAAGAAAAACTAAAAGGAATGAACTGTGAAGGGAAGCAAAAAGAAATCAGCTTTCTCAGCCTCCTGCATTCAAAAGCCCGACGCAACTTTTCGCTCCGACATTGAAAACGAAAAGGAAATCAGAGACCTTCGGGAATTTGCTGCTTGTTCCCAGCTGTTAACTTTTTGCGCTGCTTTCGTTCTGTGTGTGTGTGTGTGTGTGTGTGGGAAAGTTATCGTCAGGGATTCCGGTGTCGACTTTCGCCGTCGTCGACGTTTTGTTTGTTCGTTGACTCGCCTTCAGTGTCGGTCCGGTCGCACCTTGCAGTTTTTTTTTTTTTTTACGCACCACTTAAAAAAGGCAACTAAATCTCTGAATCGCTATTTTCCCCCTGCTCCTGTAAACGAAGTCCACGCGAAGTTAATGAACTCAGCCGAGTGAATGTGAACGAAAGTCTTTCTTTACGCAACGGCTTTTCAAAAGCGTACGTATTCCTTCTCCGTTGAAAAAGGAAATCGACACTTTTCGAAAATGAAAACACGAGCAGTGAAATCAACGACTACTCTTATAAATACGCTTCCTCCACTAGCAGAAGTATATACACAGTATAGCTTTCTTTGGACGAGGAATTATATACAGAAATTTACCGAGAAGAGAATATTTCCAAGAATTTCGGTAACATATAAGTGTAAAGGCTCCTAAGAAAATATATTTTCCAAAGGTACTGCATGTAGTATTTATAATGTAAAAACTTCAGATACGATGTGGGGGATGAGGCAGACATTTTTCTACAGATTTCGAAATCGGTGCTGGAATATTCTTGAGCGTTTTGCACTCAATATCACCGTTTCAAAAATTACCGTACTACTATATTTTCAATAATATCACAGATTGAAATGCAACATCAAATTGTCTTCCTTCGAAAGAAATCAAATGAATTTTTCTACTGAGCACACATTTAAATTTCTAGCCTGAATTGGCAATAAAGTCACAGATTGAAATACAACATCGAATTGTCTTCCCTCGAAAAAAAATCAAATGAATTTTTCTGCTGAGCACAAATTTAAATTTTTAGCCGGAATAGTTTTTGAGTATTCGTGTTTAAAAATGAGTCCTAAATTTTCCGAAACACCCTGTGTGCAGTGAATAAAAGGTCTCAGCTTAACCGTGGACTTGAAAAATTTCAGAGGGAAAACTCAGAGGTCGGAAATACAGTCTAGTTTTTTTTCTGAAACTTTTTCTACAAAAAAATGAATACAACTATTGCGCATGTATTCAGGGTCGCTTTTTGCCGGATTACTGCGCAGCGAGGAAGAAAAGACCCTGAGAAGATAGTGTACCTGTCTTCTTGGCCCCCAGGGCACCAGCCCTGAATCCATCTTCTGCGTTTTGTGTTTAAAAGGCAGCAGGTCCCGAGTTGATATTGATTAAGGAAGCCTCTATAGGGTAGGGAGTGAATATATATATATAAAAAAGGAGCCTTCTTTACAGATGAGGCTCTTGACCCTCGTGGATTTTTTTCCTTCTCGTCGCATTGGTAGAAGATTATTATTGATAGTCCAGTTAATTAATATTCAGTTCCTGGACTATTTTCTTGGGGATTTAATGAATCACGCAGAAGATATTCCAAAACTGTGGCGAGTAGTCTCGTTTCAGATACGGCGTGAAAATTATTTCAGTCATAACATGAGAGACACTATTTCATAAGAATTAAGGCATTCAAAAAAAACAGAACCAAATCCATACGAAATACAATTCCGAACTCGAACAAAATTGTTCAAGAATGCATTACTTCTTCATTTATGGGGAACACAATCAATTGTGCACTTTTTTCATAGCATGATGAGAAACAAGCATCTTGCATCAAATTTAGCTGCTCAGTATCAGTCTGAATATGGACAAATATTTATGATTATTCCATGGGGCAAATCATTTTTAGAATGCAAAGAATGTTGGCAATATTGAATCAAGTCGTTGTTGACAGCATTTTGTTTATCGTTTGCTGAATGCATTTTAATAAACTTCTGTGCTTGATTATTCTGTCAAAGAGACCCGGTTATTCATCGGAAAAAACTGGAATTGTCCAGTCTTTATAATTTTGAAGTAATGCAGCAGATTTATTTAATTTTTGGATAACATTTGATTCGTCCCAAAAATGATATAAAATTCTTGAAAGCTGAGCCCCAACTGTGATAAAGATACCGAATTTCCGAGTCACAGCAGCGTTGAACTCGAAGGAAAAGGATGGAATGGAATGGAATGAAAGTAACTCGTCTAGCAGAAGGTTTTGATTAATCATTCCAGCAACATTCCAATGCCTGGCAATGTCATAGACCTTGTCAGGGGCATCCCTAAAGCTTCCTTTTCATGCGCTCTTTTTTTATTTCCTCGCCCTCGGGGCACGACTTTCTGTGCTCGTATTTCCGGATGACGGGGGAAATCTTCTACGGCTTTTTCAGCTTGTTCAAACACAAGCAAGTATGCATCCGAGGGTTCTTCGAAAAATTCCATGATCATCACATCGTTTTCTAAAACAATTTTTTTTCACAAGTTTCCAGGGTTCAATAATTAACCGGCTCAAAAATGCCGAATAATTGAGAGAGAGAAATCACGTAGTATTAAACGTATGCTCTCTGAAGTAAAGTGAGTCTACTATTTAAGCCTGGAAAAGATTACCTAAACATATTAGCGACTACTCGTAAACTTAAAAAGGATATTTACATACCGACTTAAAAAAACCTTCAATTTTAGATATTTCAAATGTTTGATTTTCCGTGACATCTGCGTATTTGCTCTCAGTTATACACGATCACCCAACGAAATAGATAATTGAAAATTTTTAAAAATCATGGAAATCAAAAATAAATGTATATTGATTGGTTCGTTCTATCCCCTGTCCAGAAGCCGGAAACATAGCATCTCCATTGAAATCTACTCGTTCTTCTGCCTTCACAGTTGTCTGCATTAATTTTCCCTTATGCGTTGCAATCTAAAATCTCTGGCCTATAGGTTAGAAAATTCAGAAAATTGAAGAATTTAATATTTTATTGGAAATCACCCCAGTGTCTGAAAGTTACAGTATATTCGAAGTCAGCAAGCTTTTCGTGGTTGACATCTTGATCATCGTATATAATTCGGAAAATATTCTAAATCATTGCAAAGCCGGACGCCTTTTTTGCCTGTGGAAAAAATCAGAGGAAATAAACGTGCATGGAAATGTTCGCGTTTAAACAAGCTCGGACTTTGTGATTAACCTGCAAATTCACGCGGGGAATATTTAAAAGACCGAAACCCAAGATCAGCATACCGTGAAATGAAAAAATTACAGGGATGGGCGTGAAGCAGGCGTGATTCTTGTCCTGCGGTCGTAACTTACAGGTTTTTTTGAAGCCCTCGTCATAATTCTTTCACATGCTGCACGAATTTCCTTCTTCTTCTTCTTCTTCTTCTTTCCTTGTCTTTGGTTTGGCATGCGTTCGAAAAAAAAAACCTGAGGGAAGAAAGATGGCTCAACTTGTTTAATTTACTGAAACACCGAGAAATATTTGAGTTCGTTAAATCAGATAGATTTTGAATGTACGGTACTGTATACTGTATATAATACAATATTTAGAATCGATGGGTTTCGTATGTGATGCAACAGACACGAAATTCCCAGCACAGTACAGATAAAATTACTTCATGTGTTGCACGAATTTCTTATTCTTTTTCTTACCCTGTCTTTGGTTTGGCATGCGTTCGAAAAACCGGAAGAAAAAAGATTAAATTTTGTAATTTACTGAAACACCGTGAAATATTATCGCGTTCATCTAATCAGATAAATTTTAAATACATCGTACTGTATCTAATTTTTACAATCGACGGATTTCGTACTTGATGCAACAGACACGAAATTAGAAAAGTATTTTACATATTGCACGAATTTATCTTCTTTCCTTTGCCCACGTTTTTGTATGCGTTGAAACTCAGGGGAAAATGTTGCTCAAGTTGTACATTTTCCTGACAGAAAGGAATAATCGCATTTTCATAACAGAAAATTTAAATATATGTTTTCATAATCGATTAGTTTCAAGCTTGATACAGCAGACACAAAATACATAGTACGAAAACTTGGGTAACGCTTTAGAAGTTTACATGAACATCGGATTTTCTGTATTTTTGGCATTGATTGAGGACAGATCAACAGCAATTAAAATTCCCAATCATTTTGAGAATATTCGGTTCTTCAACAATATACACATCACCGAAACATATTTCATTTCGATCAAAGACAAGGAGAATTTCAATGGTTTTCACAAAAAAGACAGAAAAATTTCTCGCTCGGGAATGCTGGGAATGCCTAAAATTACAACGTACAAATGCATTATTTTTTTATGACGATTTGATTTCAGCAAAACAAGTGCTTATCATAAAAAATTATTGTACGCGAAAGAAAATGCATCGTTAATTTTTTTCGGGATCGGAAATTTTCGTCTCTCAAGATCTCTGGAGGAAGACATAAACTATTTCCGTTCCATAGAAATTCTCACGTTTGAATTTCCATGTTGCCAAAGGAAATAAAGGAGGTCGAAAAAAGTGACCAGAATTCACAGCAAGATAGTTTTACAGCTGAGAAAGGGGAGAAAAAAATCCGTTCACTTCCACAAACCCGGACAAGATTTAAGGGCTTGAGCAAATTTCTTGCCCATGTTGGACAACCAGGGCGACAATGGGAACGAAGATTATAACAGGTGGAATTTATTATCACTTCAGGTTTCCTCGTGAAACCCCCTGGCGTGAGAACACGGAGAAAATCTGCTTGAAGGGGGACACACTGGAAAAACTTTGCAGGGGTCGGTCATGCGCACAAAAGGTTCACGTCCTGCGCTTGACTATGGGTAAGAAAATCCTAGGGGGGTTTTCTTACAAGTTCCCCAAAACTGGGTTTCTGTCTCTGGCTGGACCCACGAGTTACGATGTTGAGAAATAGAATTTATAAGTCTTCCGCTATAGTTGCAAAAATGCATATGGTCCTGTTATTTAAAAAAATAATCGAATCTAGTTTAAGTATGGAAGAAAATGTTATTTAAAATTCAATTTTTGACGAACTTCGAATCATTTCAATTATTCCAAGAGATGATAATTTGTTCATATTAATATTCAAGTTTCGCAATCGAAATTCAATTTGAAACGACGACCTGAGGAAGAAAAGAGACGCCTGCAGAAATAAAAATGAAGTGTTGAGCAGACGTAAATTTTAAATCCCGATCGACAATTTCTATAATAAACATGAGTGCTGAAAACTCTCAAAACACAATTGATTATAAGAGCTTGCTTTAATTACAAGGAATTTAAAAAACAAAATACTGTAATTGCAGATCATGAGAATACACACCTTCTTATACATGGGTACAGTTATCAAGTCTAGCAGCCAAACATTCAAAATTTCATTAAAATTTGGAAGTTTTTCGGTAATCAGATGGAATATTTTCTGATTTTCTGAGTGCGTTCTGATTCTCGAAGTGACGCTTTTTGCAGTTGACTCCTCTTTTACGAAACCAGGGTTTTGAGCAAAAATATAAAGTTTAATGAATGTAAACGCCTATTTTTTCATTGGCGTTTAAAAAGCTGAATACAATTTTCATTTAGCCCATACTTCCGTTGGGAAAATAAATCGAAAATACTCGTATATTCCAACTATGTAATTCAACTGGATTTATCAACCAATCCCCTTTCAACAAGAAGAAGTAAGCGTTTTACTCGAATGAAGTACAAATATAAATTTGAAATATATTTTAGGCACTTGAATGAATTTCAGTCAAGTTGAAAGTATTTTTTTCGCATATACTAGCACGGAAAACTTATATCGCGAAAATCAACTGAAATTAATTTCGAAGATGAATGTAACTGGAAAATACCGTGATGAGCAGAATTAAATTCAAATCAGACAACTCCTGGACGACAGAAAAGCCAATTGGAACATAATTTGGCTGATGACTATGCAATGATATAATCACAAATTTAGTCATTCAATTGCATTTAGACAATAATAAATCATGAGTAAAAATCTGGCAGTTGTTTGCCGAAAATCATGGAGATTTCGACAACTGGATCAGCGGAATGAAAGGCTTCTCTTTTGTTCTTTCGAATATTCAGATGAGCTGAAATGTGTCATATGCATGCAGACAGCATGAACACATTCCTTCGCATATGAACCCGCTTTTCGAAAAAAAAGACCTCAACTTGCGCAACCCGTTTTTCTCGGGCCGCTCGAGGCGAAAAGAAATCCCGTTCACTTGGGGGTTCCCCCACGGCGAAGGAAAGGTTGTAAAGCAACGGATGTATGCAAATTGGGCGGCGTGGAATCGGTATGAGTTGAGGTCCTGTCCGGCCGGTGAAAACTTATGGGGCCAAAAGGTGAGTCAGTCCCTCTGAAATCAGCATTTCTTTTTTTTTTCTCCTCCTCACCTTATCCCCCTTCAACTCACCTTTTTTTCTCTCTCTCTTGTTACAAAATCAGAATACAATGCATGCAAGAATCTCTGCGCATCCTTTATTACCTCCGTGAATGCAAGGGGGCGAAATATCCGACAAGATATAGAGATGTTTTAAAAATTTTAATGAGGAAATGTTGCACTAGTCGTCCATAAAGGCAGCCGTTAGATTTTATTCTTGCTTCATCGCAACGTACTTTCTTCCCTGTTTGAAGATGCTTTTTTTTATTCTTACATTTCGCCTTCATTCTTATTAAGGTAGATGAATCTGTCCAGGAAATTCGAAAGAGAATTTTACACATTTGTATCCGAAATTTACTGAAAAAAAAGCTCGAGAGAAAAAACTCGCATCTTCAAGCAGTTCTTTATTGGGATCCCATGAAATGGCTTTGAATTCACTGATTCGGTGAAGCTAAATGTTGAAAAATAGGTCATTTCAGCCACTTTTACTCCATTAATCATAAACTTACGTTTATAATACAATATAACCGGTAAACACGTGGGCTTCTCCACAACGATCTTTTCTCCAACGATTTTCTCTGTGTAAAGAATTTTGTGTTGGTTTCATCGGGTTCTCATACATGTTATATAGTGGTTTCTTACAGCGTGATTTCTTTTTAAATAACCGTCATGTAAGTGTTCAAGGCTCATCAAGTCAAATATTCGGCAGCTTTTCTCAAACAAAAAAAGAGACGATGCAGAACAAGACACGAAGTTTTTTCGAATAAATTTGATGAAATCCATCAAAAGATAGTTCAGAGTTTACGGAAACAAATTTAATATCCTTGGAGGTGCTTTCTGTCAAAATAAGCTTCATGCATCAACTTTTCAAATTTTTTATCCGGCACATTTTCTCGAATCATATAAAACACGATATGGCTCAAAAAGTTATCTAAAAGCCGTAAAAACATTTTACGATACTTTCCAGAAGAAAATGTACTCACTCTGGAAGGGAATTTCTTTTAAAATAATATTCACTGATAGTTCTAAATTTAAAGACAAATATTTGGCAAATTGTCTCGAACCAAAACAAAAACAAAAAACACGATGAGGTTTTTCTGGCCCCTTGAATTTCGTTGTAGAGAGATTCCACATGTATTATATTTTTCTCGTGTGTTGTGGTGGTTTTAAAACGCAGCTTGCCGTTTATNGGGGGTTTTCTTACAAGTTCCCCAAAACTGGGTTTCTGTCTCTGGCTGGACCCACGAGTTACGATGTTGAGAAATAGAATTTATAAGTCTTCCGCTATAGTTGCAAAAATGCATATGGTCCTGTTATTTAAAAAAATAATCGAATCTAGTTTAAGTATGGAAGAAAATGTTATTTAAAATTCAATTTTTGACGAACTTCGAATCATTTCAATTATTCCAAGAGATGATAATTTGTTCATATTAATATTCAAGTTTCGCAATCGAAATTCAATTTGAAACGACGACCTGAGGAAGAAAAGAGACGCCTGCAGAAATAAAAATGAAGTGTTGAGCAGACGTAAATTTTAAATCCCGATCGACAATTTCTATAATAAACATGAGTGCTGAAAACTCTCAAAACACAATTGATTATAAGAGCTTGCTTTAATTACAAGGAATTTAAAAAACAAAATACTGTAATTGCAGATCATGAGAATACACACCTTCTTATACATGGGTACAGTTATCAAGTCTAGCAGCCAAACATTCAAAATTTCATTAAAATTTGGAAGTTTTTCGGTAATCAGATGGAATATTTTCTGATTTTCTGAGTGCGTTCTGATTCTCGAAGTGACGCTTTTTGCAGTTGACTCCTCTTTTACGAAACCAGGGTTTTGAGCAAAAATATAAAGTTTAATGAATGTAAACGCCTATTTTTTCATTGGCGTTTAAAAAGCTGAATACAATTTTCATTTAGCCCATACTTCCGTTGGGAAAATAAATCGAAAATACTCGTATATTCCAACTATGTAATTCAACTGGATTTATCAACCAATCCCCTTTCAACAAGAAGAAGTAAGCGTTTTACTCGAATGAAGTACAAATATAAATTTGAAATATATTTTAGGCACTTGAATGAATTTCAGTCAAGTTGAAAGTATTTTTTTCGCATATACTAGCACGGAAAACTTATATCGCGAAAATCAACTGAAATTAATTTCGAAGATGAATGTAACTGGAAAATACCGTGATGAGCAGAATTAAATTCAAATCAGACAACTCCTGGACGACAGAAAAGCCAATTGGAACATAATTTGGCTGATGACTATGCAATGATATAATCACAAATTTAGTCATTCAATTGCATTTAGACAATAATAAATCATGAGTAAAAATCTGGCAGTTGTTTGCCGAAAATCATGGAGATTTCGACAACTGGATCAGCGGAATGAAAGGCTTCTCTTTTGTTCTTTCGAATATTCAGATGAGCTGAAATGTGTCATATGCATGCAGACAGCATGAACACATTCCTTCGCATATGAACCCGCTTTTCGAAAAAAAAGACCTCAACTTGCGCAACCCGTTTTTCTCGGGCCGCTCGAGGCGAAAAGAAATCCCGTTCACTTGGGGGTTCCCCCACGGCGAAGGAAAGGTTGTAAAGCAACGGATGTATGCAAATTGGGCGGCGTGGAATCGGTATGAGTTGAGGTCCTGTCCGGCCGGTGAAAACTTATGGGGCCAAAAGGTGAGTCAGTCCCTCTGAAATCAGCATTTCTTTTTTTTTTCTCCTCCTCACCTTATCCCCCTTCAACTCACCTTTTTTTCTCTCTCTCTTGTTACAAAATCAGAATACAATGCATGCAAGAATCTCTGCGCATCCTTTATTACCTCCGTGAATGCAAGGGGGCGAAATATCCGACAAGATATAGAGATGTTTTAAAAATTTTAATGAGGAAATGTTGCACTAGTCGTCCATAAAGGCAGCCGTTAGATTTTATTCTTGCTTCATCGCAACGTACTTTCTTCCCTGTTTGAAGATGCTTTTTTTATTCTTACATTTCGCCTGCATTCTTATTAATGTAGATGAATCTGTCCAGGAAATTCAAAAGAGAAGTTTACACATTTTTATCCGAGATTTACTGGAGAAAAAAAATCGAGAGAAAAAACTCGCATCTTCAAGCAGTTCTTTATTGGAATCCCATGAAATAAATGGCTTTGAATTCACTGATTCGGTGAAGCTAAATGTTGAAAAATAGGTCATTTCAGCCACTTTTACTCCATTAATCATAAATTTACGTTGATAATGTAATATACCGGTAAACACGTGGGCTCTCTACAACGATCTTTTCTCCAACGATTTTCTCTGTGTAAAGAATTTTGTGTTGGTTTCATCGGGTTCTCATACCATGTTATATAGTGGTTTCCTACAGCGTGATTTCTTTTTAAATAACCGTCATGCAAGTGTTCAAGGCTCAAGTCAAATATTCGGCAGCTTTTCTCAAACCAAAAAAAGAGACGATGCAGAACAAGACACGAAGTTTTTTCGAATACATTTTATGAAATCCATCACAAGATAGTTCAGAGTTTCCGGAAACAAATTTAATATCCTTGGAGGTGCTTTCTGTCAAAATAAGCTTCATGCATCAACTTTTCAAATTTTTTATTCGGCACATTTTCTCGAATCATATAAAACACGATATGGCTAAAAAAGTTATCTAAAAGCCGTAAAAAAATTCTACGATACTTTCCAGAAGAAAATGTACTCACTCTGGAAGGGAATTTCTTTTAAAATAATCTTCATTGATATTTCTAAATTTAAAGACAAATATTTGGCAAATTGTCTCGAACCAAAACAAAAAACAAAAACACGATGAGGTTTTTCTGGCCCCTTGAATTTCGTTGTAGAGAGATTCCACATGTATTCCATTTTTCTCGTGTGTTGTGGTGGTTTTAAAACGCAGCTTGCCGTTTATCTGGTCAAAATCGTGTCTTGGTGAGTTTGAAGATGTTTGACCACATCCCAATCATATAGAGTTATTTGAATGGCAGAAAAGGCTGGGATGAACAATTGGAAGAGGAACATCTTCAAAGCAATTATAAGAAGAAAAAAAACGGTCGAAATGGCTCAACTGCTTCGCATTCCGATGCCGCCCACGAAATACTTGAAGCATGTGTCACTGTTTGAATTTACTCCACGAGATCACGATATATTTTTCGCTCAGGAAAATACCAAACAGGACATTCTACTTCTTTCTTCTTCATCCCATTTATTTTATTTATCTGTATTGCTCTTCTCTTTTCTCTCTTTTTTTTCAAGAAAATATATGTGCTGACTGTCATCGCGTGACGTTCAGCAGTAATACACAAGGGTTGGGTGGAAAAAATACCCCTTGGCCTCAGAGAGAGACTAAAAGCTGTTTGAAGACCGTAAAGCCGTCTTGTTCCCGACACACCCAGTTGGAGTCTCTTGAGAGATATTGCTTGCTCGGGGTGGACAATTGCTCTGTAATCCGTGATCTTTTGGCCGGGGTTGAGTTTGTTAATCCCCCGCTAGGTTCCCGAGATATCCTCCTCACGCTTCAGAAAGGGCCGTCGGAAAATTTCTTCTCGGGCCATTGTGTGTTTTCTTTTGGTTCGAGGAAAGTTGCCGAATATAGGTTGAGTTTGTTAATCCCCCGCTAGGTTCCCGAGATATCCTCCTCACGCTTCAGAAAGGGCCGTCGGAAAATTTCTTCTCGGGCCATTGTGTGTTTTCTTTTGGTTCGAGGAAAGTTGCCGAATATCTGACTTGATTAAAAAAAATCACCTCCTTGATGTTAAATTGGTTTCTGGAAGCAATGGAAATATCTTTATTTGATAGATTTCAAAAAAATTATTTGGAACAAATGATGCGAGCCATCGCGTGTCTTCTTTTGGTTCGAGGAAAGTTTGCGAATGTTTGACTTGAACTTTTGAAAAGTTGCATGAAGCTCATTTTAAAAGAGATCATATCAAGGTTTATTGCATTTGTTTCTGGAAAATACGTTAACATGTTTTGATGGCTTTCAGAAAATTTATTCGGAACAATAATCGTGTGTCTTCGAGAAAAGTTGCAGAGTTAGCATCTGACTTGAATTATGAATAGTTGAACGAATCTTACTTACATTCAAAAAAATAACCGCCAAAATATTAAATTTACTTCTGCAAACAAGAGTAATATCTTTCCATGAATTTCAGAAAGTGTATTCTGAACAACAACATAAAAAAATTTAACTTCAAAGGACATTGAAATTTTTTTTGGAAACCACGGTAATATCCTGAGGGGAATTAGTCAAATTCAAATGCTCAAATGTAACTTCCATAAAAATTTCGAAGCATAGGAATGAACGAGATATATAGAACGCTGAAAATCGGCAAATAAAGTGTTCTGTTCATTCATTCATATATAGAACATCAAATTCAAAATTGACACGAGGAGACATTTTTTAGGCCCAGTAATCGTGCCTGAAGAACTACTGTACAGTACTAAAGTTTCAACTCGTGTTTAACGCATATTCCACAGGTCAATCTTAGTCATTTAAAACTGAACAGTACATGATTTTATAAAGAAAAAAAGTAAATTCCCGTCTGCAGGAATTTGAATAAATAAGCGGAAGAAACGTTGGGTTTGAGTTCACACTGAAAATGACGGAGGATGAATTCGGCGTCTCTTTATTTTCTTCGATAAACGGATAAAGTTTGGAATGAGTCGATGTACTCGATGATGAAACTTATTGGAAGACC
>CAJPEX010003358.1:0-26480 GCA_905338405.1 Notodromas monacha
GTAACTTATTTGTTTACAAATGTGACTCTGAGTAATCCTGGTGTGAACACACATTTGGCGCACATTGGGGATATGCATGTGCAACAGAAGAACTTTGGTACACTTCAGGTGCACAGCAGGGTCACTGTGTAGAATTACAAACAAATCTGCAGTGTGCACCAATTTCCCCACTTGGGCAAGGACTACCCTGAATAGCTGTTGCTTTATGGATATTTGATGAGAGAATGTCCTGAGGGGGAAGCCAGATAAAATGCAAAGAAAACTCAACATGTTAAATACAATTATCTCATTCTGTACCTGCCTTTCAAAAAATTTCCTAAAACCTACCAATCTCACTGAAGTATAAGATGCAACTAACAGATAATAGACATGCATGAAGATCATTTATTTACCTCTATAACTTTAGGGTCCTTGAAACAGAACAGTGTCATTTTAAACAAATTTTTAAAAAAGTTTTCCATTTCTGAATTCTAGAATAAAGCTATTTTACCAGAGCTTAGCACTTCCTGCAATGCTGAATTTTCTGCACAAAAATATCAGCACTTTTGAAGTTTTTTCACTTTTTCCCATGTTAAGTTGTCCCATATTGCGACTATAAACTACTGTAGTGAAAATGCACACATAATTGAGGCAAATATATTTGTTTCATTTTTTATGAAATCCTACAGAAAAAGTAGCTTGTTAAAACAAAAGTTTTATAACATTGTCCCTCGTCTGGAGAAACTGCTGGAACCCAGAAAAACAAATTTTTAAAAACCGAAAAACTCGTTATAACGATATTCGTTGCAATGCAATTGCAATGCATCAAAAGTTCCAAAACCAGTTTCAAAACCCTAAATATACGTGGGGGAAACGGACAAGTATATACAGTATTCCCACCACGTTCTCGAATTTCTTCAGACATTCCCGAAGTGTTGCATCCCTTCTGAGCTTTGCACTTGGACCCTTCAAACTTTCTGGAACTCCTGAAGCAACCAACGTGCGTCTTGGGAAGCTTGGTGCTGTTGGCTCTCGCGTTGCAATGGTTGTTGTTGTTGTTAGTCTCGGGCAGGTGTCGCTGCTGCTGCTGCTGTTGATCATACCTCAACCTCACGGGCGACGAAGTGACTTCCTCCGGGTCTGAGCCTCGGCTAAAGGAGCTGCCCGAACATTCGCTATCCCGCAAAAAGCTCTCGTAGCCAGAACTTTCTCCGTGCAACGACGGTGAATTCTTTCCGGCACTGAACGGTGATCTATTTTTTGTTGTTGTGTGTGCGAGAATGAAACAAAATTCGTTGTAACCACATGCATTTCATCGTGAACGAGATGTCCGCGGTCATGTCACAAACCTCGCAGACGAAGAGACTTCAGTAGTGCTGGCAAGTGAGGGAAGTCTGTGCTCAGAGCGAGCCAAGAGTTTGCTCACTCTGCCCAGCAACTTCCCGGAACCCCTGAGACCCAAATTATTACCCAGCACTGCGTTGCTGGGCACCAGTTCGGATTCCCGGTCATCATCCGGTTGATCCACTTGAACTGGATCACCTTCTTCGTCTTCCGCAGAGGATGATGCGGGTTGTAAGCAAGTGTCTGACGTGTCTTCCTCATGTGGAGAAGAACTCGGGGACAATTCTTCGTAGATGCGAGTGAGTGCGTCACTATTATTGTCCTGCTGCAGCTGCTGATGATGATGATGAGGATGATGGTGTATCATTTCCGTGGGTACATGAGAAAGGTTCGGGTTGGAAGCCCCGTCTGGCTTTCGCAGGTCGCCGAATACAGGACAGAACCTCGACGTAACCTGATTAAAATAATAAGGTACACAGAAATATTGAAACCCTTCCGCTTCTCATTCTTTAGTTTCAACCAGAAAAGAGTACAATACTGCAGGGGAGCAGAAAAAAAGGTATTTCCTCGAAAGGCATACATAAACTTAAGAAAGTTTTTGAAATGGATCCAACCAAGTTTCACCAATTCCAAGAATTTATTTTTACTCACATATAGCCCCAAAATTTGGCAACACGTCAGCACTGTTCAGCACATCTCCGCTGAATTCAATGCATTTTTTCATGCAATAAAGCCAACAATCAAAACAGTGCCAAAAAATCGAGTTCCGTTAGTTGATCAAGTTAAGCTGCTCTTTGAAAGCGGAAATCAGGCTGTTCTTGTCCTCAAAATTCGATCCCTTTCACATCATTCTTCATTTTCCGGAACAGCCAGAAGTCACAGGATATTTAATTAACCAAGAGGACTCGATTTTTTGCACTGTTTTGATTCTTGAATTTTATTGCATGAGAAATGCATTAACATCAGCGGAGAGTATTTTGAGCAGCACTGAAGTGTTGCCAAATGATGGGGCTATGCGAATAAATAATTTTTCCTTTGAATTGTTAAAACTCCTTTGGATCCGTTTAAAAAAGTCTCAAAACTTTCGAACCAACCCTTGTATTTTTTGTGGAATGTGGGGCATTCTGGCGAGAAACGGTTGAGACGTGTCAGATCTACGTTTACGAGGGGGATAACAAAAGTTCTGGGGATATATAAAATAAAATGGCACATCATTGAGCCGAAAAACAATTATTGTTCAGAAAAATATTCTTTAGTAGAAGAAAAAAATAGCGCAGCATTGACATATTTTCCAGATTTAAATTCCCTGTCGAAATTCACTCAGAAACAATAAATAAAAAGCAATAAAAATTTAAGATGACCTGTTTTGAAAGGAACTGAAAGAATCATTGGGCAAATGAACCCTTGCCTCCAAGGTGATGGAAAAAAGTATAAAAAGACAAACAGATTAAAGTTGAACATCTGTGTGTCAAACTTTGAGGGACCATAAAAGTCAAGGAAGCAACTATTTCTGTTGGAGGAAAGCAAAAAAGAATTTAGAACATTGTGATTGGTAATATTTTGGGCCTTGAATTGAATTTTTAAATGTTGACAGAATGCTGAAATTGGAGGCGAGAGTCAATTTGCCCAATTATTCTTTCAGTTCCTATCAAACCACATCATCTTAAATTTTTATTGGTTTTCTCTGTCCTGTGATGATGAAATAATAGTTGACAAGGAATCCAGAAAATTTGAGTTATGAAGGTTTGAAGAGGAAAGCCTTCCTGATAGGGTGATTTTTTATTTATTGTTTCCAAGGGAATTCAGTCTGGGACTTGAACAAAATATGCAAGGAACTACTGTAGACCCTCAGTAAAGGAATTTGATTGGTTCCCAACAAAGGTTTGTCAACCAAAAAGTTTGTTGACCAGATTTTATTTTTCTTGTAGAATAAAATGAACAAAAATTTAATCCATGCTGGAAGCCAAAAGACAATTGAACATTAAATATTAAAACCTCAAGACCAGCATCAGCTATTATCAGATTATGTTCTTGCTGCATCTTAATTGTATGTGCCAAGAATATTTTTACAGTGTTACATGGAAGTAGCACTGAACAGATTACATTTGAAAAAAGGATCAAAAAGCATCACATCCAAAGAACACACACACACTCACACTGTAGGATACATGTCAGGTGACAATTAAAATTTTTTTAAATGCTGCAAGTAAAGATCAAATAAACCCCTCTAACAAGTGAATGACAAAAAACCCAAGCACAGTTGAGCAAACAATTCTTTCACAGAAAAGTATACTTGAATAATGTATCTGAAACAAATTAATCAAGTGCTAAGAGAAATGAATTTTCATATCAGTGCATCATAGGTAAATTATTAGCACTTGGATTGTACCATAAATTTCAGCCTCATAATCATACAGTATTCCAAATTCTCAAATTTGGGATTTTCCCCCAGAAAAACAAAGTTTATTAACCCAATTTTTGTTCGATAACCAAGGACTTTCTCCTGGAAACCTTTAGTTTGTTAACTGAGCAGATTGTTAACCAAGGGTCCCCATAAAGATATACAGTCAAATCCCCTTAAAACGCCCCCCAATAAATCATCATCCTTGCCAACTGCCAACATTTTGAATGATACAAATCTCCTCTATGTTAAATTCTATAGAAAACCTCAATAAGACGCCAACTGCCATCCACCAGCATTAGTGATGAAACAAAAGTGCTGTTTCCAATTAGTTTTGTCTTCATTACAACGCCAACATTGGGGTAGAATTATATTTTCTGCCAAGGATCTTGTATTTGTCCAAAAATTATAATAATGATCATTTTGTTGAAAATTATATTGACCTAATCTTAAAATTGGAATAAATTGATGCAGCAAAATTTATTTTCTGAAAGAGTAATCCATTGATCACAGCAATACTCTTTGGAAAATTACTTACATAAGTTTCTTACATAACCTGTATCTCTATGACTTTTGGAGGAAAATCAAGTATTTTTGATGAAATAATTAAAATTAAATATTCGATATACCGCCAACCTCTTTAAACTGCCAAAATTGCTCTGGACAAATGGTGGCGTCTACGTTGCTGGGCACCAGTTCGGATTCCCGGTCATCATCCGGTTGATCCACTTGAACTGGATCACCTTCTTCGTCTTCCGCAGAGGATGATGCGGGTTGTAAGCAAGTGTCTGACGTGTCTTCCTCATGTGGAGAAGAACTCGGGGACAATTCTTCGTAGATGCGAGTGAGTGCGTCACTATTATTGTCCTGCTGCAGCTGCTGATGATGATGATGAGGATGATGGTGCATCATTTCCGTGGGTACATGAGAGAGGTTCGGGTTGGAAGCCCCGTCTGGCTTTCGCAGGTCGCCGAATACAGGACAGAACCTCGACGTAACCTGATTAAAATAATAAGGTACACAGAAATTAAAACCCTTACGCTTCTCATTTTTACTGGAGGAATGCCTCCAGTAATTCAATACATTTTTTGCTCCTAAATTTAAAACACACAAAAGCACTGCGCAGAAGAAACAACACTCATGGTTCGCCCTTTTGGCATAAAAATGAAGGCAAAAGGAACAAAAAAACAAGCACACATGTTTCTATCACATAAAAATGTGATGGAAGAAGGTATAAAAATATAACAGATTAAAGTTGAACCTCTTTGACTCAAACTTTGAGGGACCATAAAAGTCAGGGAAGCAAGTATTTGTTGGAGGAAAGCAAAAAAGAATCTAGAACATTGTGATTGGTAATATTTTGGGCCTTGAATTAAATTTTTAAATGTTGACAGAATGCTGAAATTGGAGGCGAGAGTCAATTTGCCCAATTATTCTTTCAGTTCCTATCAAACCACATCATCTTACATTTTTATTGATTTTCTCTGTCCTGTGATGATGAAATACTATTTGAAAAGGAATCCAGAAAATTTGAGTTATGGAGGCTTGAACAGCCTTCCTGATAGGGTGATTTTTTATTTATTGTTTCCAAGGGAATTCAGACAGGGACTTGAACAAAATATGCAAGGAACTACTGTGGACCCTCAGTAAAGGAATTTGATTGGTTCCCAACAAAGGTTTGTCAACCAAAAAGTTTGTTGACCAGATTTTATTTTTCTTGTAGAATCAAATGAACAAAAATTTAATCCATTCTGGAAGCCAAAAGACAATTGAACATTCAATATTAAAACCTCAAGACCAGCATAAGCTATCATCAGATTAAGTTCTTGCTGCATCTTGTATGTGCCAAAAATATTTTTACAGTGTTACATGGAAGTAGCACTGAACAGATTACATTTGATAAAAGGATCAAAAAGCATCACATCAAAAGAAAACACAAACTGTAGGATACATGTCATGTGACAATTAACACTTTTTTAAATGCTACAATTAAAGATCATATAAACCCCTTTAACAATTGAATGACAAAAAACCAAGCACAGATAAGCAAACAATTCTTTCACAGAAAAATATACTTGAATAATGCATCTGAAACAAATTAATCAAGTGCTAGGAGCAATGAATTTTCATATCAGTGCATCATAGGTACATTATTAGCACTTGGATTGTACCATAAATTTCAGCCTCATAATCATACAGTATTCCAAATTCTCAAATTTGGGATTTTTCCCCAGAAAAACAAAGTTTATTAACCCAATTTTGGTTTGATAACCAAGGACTTTCTCCTGGAAACCTAAAGTTTGTTAACTGAGCAGATTGTTAACCAAGGGTCCCCATGAAGATATACAGTCAAACCCCCTTAAAACGCCCCCCAATAAATCATCATCCTTGCCAACTGCCAACATTTTGAATGATACAAATCTCCTCTGTGTTAAATTCTATAGAAAACAAAATCCGCCAGCATTAGTGATGAAACAAAAGTGCTGTTTCCAATTAGTTTTGTCTTCATTACAACGCCAACATTGGGGTAGAATTATAATTTCTGCCAAGGATCTTGTATTTGTGCGAAAAATAATAATAATGATCATTTTGTTGAAAATTATATTGACCTAATCTTAAAATTTGAATAAATTGATGCAGCAACATTTATTTTCTGAAAGAGTAATCCATTGATCACACCAATACTCTTTGGAAAATTACTGAAGTTTCTTACGATTGGACATAGAGATACTGAAAACCTCCTTTTAGTTCATAAAAACTACTTTATTAATTTTAATTTATAAGCTATATGGCGGTTGGAGAAATTTGACGGTTTTAACGAGACCTGTTTACCACCGCAGATATCAGGGTTTGACTGTAGTACTCAACATATGGGGGTTCCAATTGCAGTACTGTACTCAGGTTCAACTGATGCACAAAAATACTTGGTGGGATTGCAGCAAAAGCTTATGATGCCTCATCCCGTATGTTGTGGCTTTGGATCATGATGAAGATGATGATGATGATGAACATGATGATGTCAGCAACCACGTGAACTCGCAGTTTCACCCCCCCCCCCACATTTCGAAATGATAACAAGCACAATATTTACTCCACCTGCTGACAATCGGAATCCGGTTTCTCATCAGAACTGGCTTCGGGTGGTCTTTGAACACGGCGCTCGTCACTAATAATCCCCCGGTCCGACGAGAAGCGACGAGAAAAGTACTCCTTGCCCCAAGAGTTCGACAGCTCCTGGACAGTCCAGCTCAACAAATCGTCATTGTCGTCTTGGCCATGGTCGTCACCCGAAGATAGCGACCAACGATCTATCATCATCATCATCATCGACGAAAAAAAAAAAAAAAAGAGAGAATAATTAAGCATCATGGCAATCACTTTTCCTTATTCGCTATAGCTGCATACTTGCGCTAATTAGCCTCATCGAAATTACCATATCAGATCCCTCGACAGATTTTACGACAAGAAAAGGCCACGATTCTGATTGATACGATAAATTCTCCGACTCGGTTCATTATAATGATGAATTGCTTTATTGTAAACCCAAATTGTAAAAAAAAAATATTCATCCTAAATTTACATCTATACGAGGGTTGTCCCAGTTGGACGCGATTTCTGGCATTTTTTTGTGAAGTGAGTGTGCTTGTAAAAAAAAAAAAAAGTGACATAACCCAGATTCTGGGATTTTTTAGGATTTAGATTTTAAAAAAGTCTTTCAATTTACTGCATGATGAGGAGTGAACATTTTAAAGTTACAGCCAGAGTTCCTCACTCATGTAAAAAGGTGCAAAAGTTTTGTCAGGCCAGCAAAAAATTCAATTTTGTTTTGTTTCTGTTGGAAAAAACTTTGGCATGCCAACAATTTGATGCCAGACAAGTAATTCTTCTCTTCTAATACAAATAAAATTTTGCAGCTTCTGCTGGAGCCTGTGAACCAAACCCACAGGCCCAGGAAGGACATTTCAGAATAAACTATTAATCTCTAAATACTTGAAACATGGGCAATGTCGTGATTTTTTATTTTGTGATTTTTTCTAAAATCACAACCACTTGAAATATATCAGAGGTCGCGTACAACGGGGACAACCCTTCTGGATGTGCTAATCCAGCTTTTCGGTGGATAATTATTCCAGTTTATCTTTTCGACAAAGGCTTGAAAGTCAGCACCATCGACCGGTTCATGGGTTTACTGAGGGTGGGAATAGAACCGAATACAGTCAATTCTTCCCAAGAATTTCTACATAATCTACATTCCATTACGGATGAATAACGAAACAAACAACCTAGCTAAGGACAAAGAACAGGATTACACAAAGCAACACAAAGCGCGCTTATCAATATTTGCGGCTTTTTCCAATATCAAAGAACAGTTCGAGCGAATTCGAAGCCAAAGATGAACCTCGCAGAAGAGCACAAAGGAGAAAAAAAAAACAAACAGGAAAAAGTCCTACAGAGTGTACACTTGAACAACGCTGGGTGACAAGAGAACCCATCAGCATACTATACAGGGCTTATCCTTTTGTGGGGTTGAGCCATTCCTGAAGAAAAACAGGGACAGGGAAATATACAGGCACAACTGCTGAGATCATACCCAGCATAACTGAAAACATCAAAATGAATATCCAGAGATTCAATTCCACTGTATTTTCAAATACACATTAAAACCTTTTTGAGTCAAACTTCAAGGGACCATTACAAAATCAAGTTAGATGGGTTTCAAGCATTCTTGTCCAGGAAAAGAAAGTCCAATTCAGAGAAATTGTAATTGGTGATATTCTGGGCCTTAAATAGCTTCTTAAATGAGTTGACAGCATGCTGAACTTGGGGGCAAGTGCTCATTTGCCCAATTAGTCATTCACTTCCTTTCAAAACACATCAAGTCACATCTCGATTGCTTTCCTCTATCCTGTGTCAATAAAATAATAGCAAAAAAGCCTCAAGAAAATTCAAGTTATTGTCATTTGAAGGGGAACAATTTTGAATTAGGGAGGTTTTTAATGCCTTGATTCTGATTAAATTCAGAAAACTTGAAAAACATATTTGTCACATGAAGGTTCATATATCCTATAGAAAGGAGAAACCCTGTTTTTCCTCACTCATAGAAAGCACACTACATATACTCTCCCAGATCAGCAAAATCAGCCATTTCCATCACTTAAGTAATTCCCCTGTTTCATTTTGTTTACTTCTTCTTACTGATATTTTGTTTTCAATGTCAGGGAAAGAAGGGGTGTAAGCATACAAATCAGTTGTGCAATTGTATATTGTGGAATGAATTTTCTTTTATTTTGGCAACCATATGCAGCTATTTTCTCTGTTTCCCATTTTGAAGTGGTTGAATGCCTTTGAAGGGATTTGGGTTATGAGTGGAAAGGGGGTTTGACTGTGGGAATGACAATTAAACCTTGTGAATGCTGAAAAGTGGAAAGCATTCTGTTCATTCATTCATTTTTTTCCCCATAACAAATTGTTAAATTTCCATTGCTTATCTCTTTTCTGTGTCAATAAAACCATTGCCCAAAACACCTACAGTTGATTCAAGTTATTGAGGTTTGATGGGTGAAGCATTTAAGTTAGGGAGGCTTTTGATGAATTTTTCTCAAGTGAATTCCACAAAGGACATGAGCTAAATTCAACTTAGGAAGGACTTTGACTTCTTTTGCGAGCTTCAAGATATTGAAGTTTAACTTTTAAGAACCTTGCAGTGCTTTTGTTCTTGACGTTCGCGGGTGCCTTTGATATTAAATACAATACAATGCATCAAATTTATCGACTGGATCGAGTCCCCATGCATCAGTCACGAACAGCTTTGTTTGTTTTGTTTGTTTGTTTTGTTTTGACTTATAATTTATACATTTTCTCTCTCCTCCTTCTTTCCTAAAGTAGGTCTTACACACGGCTTCGTTTCAGTCTCACTCGTGACATCACGCGTATGTAAGCAATACAATATTTCCATCAGCTATTGCTTCCCTCATCGTCATCATATTCCCAATATATAAGTGCCGTCTCTTTTTCTTCCAGCACTGGCTCGGCAACACCCACCAAGGAAAGTACCCCGAGCTTCCTCATCACAAAGGAACCCCCTGCTGCCCCTGGCTCGCCTGCCGTTTATACCCTACCCCCCTGGTGTAGGGCAGTATATAGCCACAAAACCCAACCCCCCCACTCTCGACACATGAATGACTCACCCCCCCCCCCCCCCCCAAAATAACCCCCTCTGTGTGTGTATAGTGAAGGAAAGAGATTCCAGTAGCATTGCACTCGCCTGCGTCGACTGCTCGCTTCATGCTGCGTAATGATCTCTGCGGGGCCATAAAATAAATGGGATGGATTCCGGGGGGGAAGACGCGACAATAAATTCACCACCCGACTTATTGCAAAGTCCGGCTTTTATATCCGGTTCCCTCGCAGCTCTCGCTCATCAACCTCATCTTGGTTGAGGGGGGGAAAAAGGAGGGCAAAAGCGTCACGATGATTTGAAACTGTGTGGAAGAAAGGCTGCCTTTTCGGATTGAAGGAGACGCACACACACACAGACAGACAGACAGACAAACACACATGTATGTTTCTCCATACAATATCTCTTTTAGGTGTTTGACAGGAACTTGAAACAGGGATGAATCACAAGTGCAATTGTACATTGTGGAATGTATTTTCTTTTATTTTGGTTTCCATATACTGAATAGCTTTTTTCTCTGTTTCCCATTCTGAAGTGATTGTATGGGTTTGAATGGATTTGGGTTGGGTTGGGTTGGGAGGGGGTTTGGAGGTGGGAATGTTGATTGAACCTTGTGAATGCTGAAAAGCAGAAAATGAAGCTTTCCGTTCATTCATTCATTATTCAAGTGCAAGTTTTTCTAGGTTACAAGAGTTGGTTCATGAGATGCAAAAAGTTTTGAAATGCAGTACAGTACTGTCAATCCTCTTTGATTCAAATTTCAAGGGGCCAGTAAAAGAAAAATCTACTTATGGAGGTGAAAATTATTGACTTTGAACTGTAGATCCAACAGAGTTTCAAAAATTCAAAATTTTTGTCACAGGGTGCAACCATTTTTTTGATGATTATTTTTCTGTAAAGATGCTATTACTACTGTAGTATATTTGGAAAAAACATTCCATGAAAAAAAATTCTGTGACTTCTGGCTGTTCCCAACAGTGAAGCATTCTGAAAGGGATTGATTTTCACTACAGTGACAGCCAACATTCCGCTGTCAAAGAGCAGCTTGATCAAGTAAAACAATTACAGTATCAATTGTTGGCCCTCTATTCATCAAGGGATTTATTTCATGAAAAACTGCATGGAAATTGGCGGATACTGCCTTGAACAGCTCTGAAGTGATGCCACATTATGATACTATGCAAGTAAAAACAGACTGAAACTCTGTTGGATCTATTTCAAAATTTAACAAAACTCACAAACCAACCCCTTGTACTACAGTTGAGCCTCTCTACATTGAATTTCTAGAGACCAGCTAACAAATTTGACTTCAAGAGGTTCCCAGTTAGGAAAAACAAAAATTTCCATTGTGGGAAACATGAAAAAAATTGCAAGAGATTGTAATTGAGGATTTTCTGGGCATTAAATTGCTACTTAAATGAGTTCACAGGATGCTAAACTGGGAAGCAGGGGTTCATTTCCTCAATCAGTCTTTCACTTTCTTTCAAAAAACATCATTAGTTTGAGTTATTGAAGTTCAACTGCATTGTACAACTAAAAAGGTACCATATTTACTGGAGTACCACACATACAGTTGTTTTCATCTCAAAATTGAGAGGAAAGGGATGGGCAAAATTGAGTTTTTCTGGCTTCTCATCTGAAAAAAATAATGTACAAGTATACTTTACCAAAAATTCATTGGAGCATGAAGAAATGCTTGTGGAGGGGAAATCTTATAGTAGACAACCAGAATAACATGGTGCGAGGATCCTATGGGACAAATGAAAATTGCTATATACAGAGAAAATTGTTGTTGTCAAGATCATTATTGTAGAGAGATCCAGATCCACATATATATTATTTACTTGAGTAGCACACACAACCTTTTTATGAAAATTGAGAGGAAAAGGGGCAATTATGCATATTTTGTAAATGTCATATTTTACTCTCCAAAATGTTGGTGCTTTCAATGAGAAAATTCCTAGGTATTCTCCTGCACTCCAGTAAATAAAAAGATGTCATCTTGCTTCATAATAATGTACTGATCCGTCCAAAAAGAGTGGTAAGAATTGAAATTTGTTATCCCTGGAAACGTAGTAAGATACATGCATCTCCTTCTAATCAGGGTTGGAAATGATTAAGTACTAAAAGTCTATTCCTGACAAAAATAGTCTTTATTCAATATAACACAGTATTCACAATATTGACCACAAGACACAGGGATCTGAACCTTCTGAACTGTACTGTCTCCTGAGCTAAAATTCCTAAATGTCTTAATCCTGCCAGGGGTTTATATACCGCAGGATTGGGGTACATTTCAAAAGGGGAGTAGGTCATGCGCGTGCGCAGGTATCATTTAATGATTGACACGCGCCAACAGGTATTGCACAGTTAAGGGGGTTGCCTTGCACTGGGGTTTCTATGCACGCGTTGTCAGGGGTCCACACATGTCTGTCAGTCCACATGTACTGGGAAGGACAGGGATGGAAGAATATTAATATATTTTATATATTAATCTATTATCTCTTCCTGGTGTTATGAATAACATCAATATTGATATTCACTTGACAGCGAATATTCTCGCAATATATATTGGGGAATTGTTATACAATTTCCACCAATAACAAGTTAATTTCTCATAATTATTCCATAGTAAATGTCTTCTCTTTAGAAATCATCCCTTCACGGTCCCTGGAAGTTTGTTGCACCAAGTTCAACCCGTGAATCCAACGTAAGTATCAGACCAGAAAAAAAAAACACCACAAACACGAAGTACTGTAAACGTACGCCCGTTTGTGTTCATAATTAATTTTTTCATGGGACAGTAAAATACCCCATCACGGGGTTCATCTCACCTGAAGCCAAAGTAGATACGATCGTGATGTTTTCCTGACTCAAGATCCGTAGGGGATGATCAGAACCAGTTCCACTTTCTCCATCCAATTCAGGCAAAGCATTTTCCGTCAGCAGTCCCATGCACATGGCGATGTCTTCCTCGGTAACCTTCGGGCATGCAAACGTAAATCATCATCATCCAGTGAAAATACCCAGCTCTTATAATAAATGGACCCGATCAGAAAACCGGATCCGTAGAAATGGAAGCAAAACTTCCTTATCGGATTACGATATCTCCAGGAACACGAAAGAGACATAAGCGTCTGGGATATGAAACATACCAGGATTGAAGCAGTTGGGCGGGATTGTAAAAAAGAATTTGAAAAAAATGACACAGGCCCACAGTTTTTCCAAGGATCTGGGATGCTTTCCAGATTATTCGAAAAGTTTTCCAATTTACCCTGTGATGATGATGGGAAGACTTTCCAGTTGAAGCCAGAATTTCCCACCCATGTCACTGGTTGTTGAAAAACTTTCCAGGCTAGCTGAAATAGTGTATTTTTGCAGTTTCAACCATTATATGAAGTGCAAACACAATAATTGGTAAAAAAAAAAAAAAATTTTCAGCTAGCCTGCCAACTATTTAGCTCCCTGTGGAGCACATGGGTGGAGAACTCTACTGAAAATGGAAAGTTTTCACTCATCATCCCAGAGTTAATTGAAAAACTTTCTTAAAATTAGAAAAAAGTCTCAGCGCTTTACAGCATCATAGGCAATGTCATACTTTTTACTCACAATCACACCTCCACTAAAAATGCAGCCAAACTCCACTTTAATGGCATCATTTATCCTGGCACACTTTGTGGCACTAAGCAAGGATTTTACTACAGGGGTATTTTATATTAGAGGGCAATTTAGTTTAGGACTTCTACTAAGAGTGAAATATGCTTGTTTGCAGAGTTGTTGGGTCATTGCATCTGTTTTGTAAAATAGAAAGCTTCAGCAGGAAATAATGTGTGTCAAATGAACTATTTAAACTGAATTTCAATGCATGCAACAGTACAGAATATACCGGTATTTTTGCACATATTTTGGGTTGAGTGAAATAGTGGAACTTTTTCTTGCAGTTTTGTGTCAATCTTTCAATGAAAGTAAGCAAACATTAGGTGGAGTAATTTTTAGTTCTTTCAAAAAGGCTATACCCATTACTTAGATGCTCAATTTTGTTGCAGAGGAGATATAGACACTCAAATAATTTCCCCCATTTAAATGTCATTTAAATTCAGGTATAAAATTTGAAAAATCTCCCAAGCATTGGCATACAATTCTCAGCAATACAATAATACCAACCTGCAAAATATGACTAAATTTCTCTGATTTTGGCCTATTTTTCATTCATGACAGGACATTTTTTAAGTCACTAAGAGTGGTATTCATTCCGAAATCTTAGAGAACAAAGATAAACTCTTAACGTTTTATGATTTCTCATCAAAGATTTTCTCAAAATTGTTCAATCAACTAAAAATTATCTGGGAGCATGCTGAGCACCTTTTGCTTCAATCAGGGTTAAGTTATGGCCTAATTCCTTAATTCTTATTACTGACATTTTGTTTTTGTTATCAGGGAAGGGAAGAATGTGAATGTATTTACTTACATCAGTTGTGCAATTGTACATTTTGGGATGTATTTTATTTTCTTTTAAGACCCATATACTGTACGCCTGTACGGTACAGCTTATTTCTCTGTTTTGCATTCAGATGTGATGAAATGTTTTTTGGATGAATGTCAATGGGGAGGGGGAGGGGGTTTGGATGTGGGAACATAGTTTGAACCTTGTGAATGCCGAAAAGCAGAAAATCAGGCTTGCTATTTAATTCAATTCAAAATTGAGTTATTGACACCAAACCGGGGTTCCTCCATAAGAACACATTGAATGAATTTGTCCCAGGAAAATCTGTGGCAATATACCAGAGTGGCACTAATGTAACAGAGGGTTAAATGTATCTCAGGTCGCGTCCAACTGGGACAACCTTCCTATGCTTCTTGTCCACTCGAGTCTCCCAACTAACCTGGGCAGTAGAATCCGTCATGAAAACGGAAGTTTCACGTGGAGTCACTGCTACAGCTTCGACATTGTCTGTGCCATCGTCACCAGACTCCAGAGCAACTGGAGACGGCAGATGACAAGATTTGTCGACGACCAAAGAAGTGTTTTGCGGGCCCAGCAACGGCAGCAAAACACTGGGCTTCGTGGAAGGAATCGCCTCATTCTCGTTCCGGTTGTTGTCTGAAAATCAAATATAACATGTTTTTTTTTCAATCAGCCTAACTTAGCAACAAAAACAGCTCATCCTCATCCGTAACCGAACGATCCAGGAATGATTTCATACACTCATCGACTCGGCTGATGATATTATGAAGAAAAAAGCGTCAAACATGGATGAAAAGTCCTTAACTTCGAAATTTCTTACGCAACAAAAGTCCATCTCATATCTCGCATGTGTTCAGATATTTTATAAAGCAACGTCACTGAAAAGTATTTCTGATGGAATGAGACAATAGTTCCTCTTCACTTCCACGGTTTAGAATTTTAAAGGAAGCCTTGACTTCATCAAGGAAAGCATGAAAATATGTCCCAGACAAGATTTATATCCTTAAATATTGCCATGAAACACATATTGTCCAACTAACACTGAACTCATAAAACACTTCATGATTTCAAAAACAGTAAAGCTGGCTACTATGATAAATACAGGTCTCTATAATGCACAACAAACTTGCATATTTTTGGTATTCAGATGATGACCAGCATTTGACAATCAAAAAATACCTCCCATCAAAAGAGTAAACAGTTGGCTTGTCATCATAGACTTACAAGTGCCTTGAAACAAGTCAAAAGGTTTTGCATTAAAGTGTATTGCTTTTGCTTAGCAACTGCATGGTTATAATATGCATGATGTAATGCCTTGAATTGCACTATTTATTGGTTGTCTACTTTTTGCCACTCTGGGTGCACTTTTATTGTCAGTATGTGGGCATGAACTGTCTGCATGCATCCAAATTGTTAGTTGACACATTTTATTATTCATTTTTTGTTAAGAACTTGTTTGAAACAGTGCTTGCAGGAAATACAAGAATTTTAAAGGAAGCCTTGACTTCATCAAGGAAAGCATGAAAATATGTCCCAGACAAGATTTATATCCTTAAATATTGCCATGAAACACATATTGTCCAACTAACACTGAACTCATAAAACACTTGAAGAATTCAAAAATAGTAAAGCTGGCTACTATAACAAATACAGGCCTCTATAATGCACAACAAACTTGCATATTTTTGGTATTCAGATGATGACCAGCATTTGACAATCAAAAAATACCTCCCATCAATAGAGTAAACAGTTGGCTTGTCATCATAGACTTACAAGTGTCTTAAAACAAGTCAAAGATTTTGCATTAAAGTGTATTGCTTTTGCTTAGCAACTGCATGGTTATAATATTCATGATGTAATGCCTTGAATTGCACTACTTATTGGTTGTTTACCTTTTGCCAAAGACCCACGTGAAAATAACAGTCATACACCCGTACTTGACAGACGTACGTAGGTTTAACAATCAACTGTGTAAAATAATAAGTAAAAAACAATTCTTGAACAAACTTTGTCACGAACGTCCTTTATGACTTGTCACTACCTTTATTTTTTGCAAAATGAGTCTGTTCCTTTGAAAATACCCTGGCCATAAGGAAGCAAAAATTGGCTCTTTCCCCTTTTGTTCACTTTGTGAGTCAATTGGAAGAGAAGACTTCAGAACCAAAGAGATGACAGGAAGGCATTTTATTTAGCAAAGAACCAGATGAATTGATAATATTGAGTTGCTATAGAGATGAAGTAAGCAGTAAAAACAAAAAACAGTGTTGCCTAACCCAGAGAGTCCACAGATTGGCACCAGTGTGCATACGTTTTCTGCTGGTCAAAAAGAAATGGTCTTAAGCATACTGAATTCTTCAAAGGTAGCATATTAAAGTCTGTTATCTTCATCTGAAACTACAGAAATACAGTAACATGATTGTTAAAATTATCCAATGAAAAATTAAAATTGGCTTTACTCATGAAAACACTTGAGACAATTTTTCACTTGCCAAATTATATTATTTCAAGAATTTATTCTAATTGCTCTTTTTTGAAGACCAGCTTTCTAATTTTTTGAATACATTCCCCCATAGTGGCTTCATTGGTCCTCAATAATGTATAATAATGTATTTACTTGAGTACCACTCACACCTTTTCTCTCAAAATTTCAATTTTATACAGTAAAATCTTGTTACAACAAATACCGTTACAACAAATTTTTCAGTATAACAAACTTTTTTTCAAGTCCTGGCAGAAATCCTATAGGGTACATGTTATAAAAATCTCATTACAACAAACTGACAATTCCAGTATAACAAACTTTTTTGAGGAACATTCTAAGATTTCTTAATGAAAAATCTGTAATGGAGGCAGGTACAGTCTCACATTTCCCATTTCAAATGTGACTGGTAACTGGTTCTTGGGACATAAGGTGGAATCAAGCACAAAAATTCTTTGAAGTTCACCTAAAAATCCTCTTTCAAAAATTATTCTTACATTAGGAATGATGGTGGGAGGGGGGGCAGTTAGATGGAAAAAATGAGCCCAGCAATACTCATATTAAAAAGGTTTGTATGCTTGAGAAATGCAAGTGATGTTAAATTTGTCAGCAATTTTTGGAACATTCACCCTTACAAATCTTTGCATGAATTTCTAAAAAAAAATTCTAGTCAAGAAAGTGTGCTAGTATTTAACTGTGATTCAGAGTATCTGTTTTTTCATTAACAATTACATTTATTTTTGAAGATCACAAATTTTTAACCATTGAATAACATCTCAAAAGGCTACAAATGAAAGATGCAGGTCTAATTTGAAGAAAATCATCAATTAAGTGTTACAGTGTTACGAGTTACAGATAGGTATGCGTTTTAAAACAGTTTTAGATTTACATTATATTTGATTTTAATGGGAAAATCTATTGCAGCGGAAATAATTGAAAATTACTTGAATAATGCAGGATCAATTTGTATCTCAATGCAGATTTTACTGCTAAAATTTTTTACAAATATTGTTTTCTAGGGTCACTATAAAAATGGGGTGTGTATCGTAGTGGGGAATACAATCTTAAAACAAACTTTGACAGAAAAACTCTGGTGTGCATCTAACTTGAATGTACGCGATAGTCACGTAATTAAATATGGCAATTAATTTTGCAGTATAAGTTTTGTTTGTAGGACCGTGTGGCAGGTGTTTTAAAATTTTTTTTTGATGGCCTTCAAATAATTTTATGGAAATTTTTCAGTCCGCGCAGGTCTAAAAAGGGTTGGGGAGCACCGGCCAATAAACAAGAATAGAGCAAAGATAGTAAAATTTGGTCTTAAAAAAAAAAATATGTCTCACCCAAAATACGGGAGTCTTTGAAACAAGGCTCATGAGATGTTTCCTGCGAAATCGACACAAAACCTCTTGCGTTTGTCGCAAGTGGTGCGATATCCAAGCGTATCTCATCATCATCATCAACACCTCCTCGACCACCAGTCCCATCACTTGGAGAAATCAGTGCTGGCCCAGCACGACTGCTCATCTCAGTCACAATCAACTGCTGATGTTGATGTTGATCACCCAAGTTGTGATTCGAATCCATTCCTCCTCCTCCTCCTCGACCATCATCCAAATGCGCCGTTTGCACCTCCACCCATCTCTCAATCATGGAAATCTTATGCGCGTCCATGTACCCATAACTGAACAAACGCGGGGTCTGAGCAACTTGGTGTTGCGAGGATCCACGGGCAGGTGTCACTTGCAGCTGCGCAGGCGGCGCAACAGCGTTTGCGGGGCGAGCGGAAGAAAAAGACGATGAGGATAGGTGTCGCTGCTGCTGCTGTCGACTGTCCTGGGCCTTGGTCGTGTTCAACTTATTCCCAGCTGGCACGGGTATTACTTGATGCGTGGACCGTGGACCATCAATCCATTGCTCTCTGCTGCTGCTGATGGTGGTGGGCTGATGATTATTCCGCAGATGCTGCGTCGTCGTCAGTGGCGGCGGCAGAGGCGCCCGGAAGTAGTGTCTCGGAGGAGGATGAACGGCGGCTGATGCCGATGCAGGTGGCGGCACTGCTGGCAGACGGTGGACAGCAGCAGCAGCCGGGGATCGGGACACCCGCATGAGGTATTGCAGGGTAGGACTTTGCTGCTGCTGGTGGTGTTGTTGTTGTAGTTGTTGCTGTTGCTGTTGTTGGTGGTGTCGAGGGCCGCGAAGTGGGCTTGCAGGAAGAGACACACAGGTCATGGCGCGTGACCCGAGTCCGAATCTCCTGCTGGCAGCAGCAGCAGCAGCAGCTTTCTCGACAGTGCACTGGGATCTGTATTCGTGAAAAAAAAATCGAGTTCAGTAAGAATTTCGTTAGAACAAATTTAAGGGAACAAGACGAAACAATATATCGAGGCACCCTTCGGCAATTTTGACACTTTCTCTCGGAGATTTGGTGCCTTTTTCTCAACCCAAACTCCGTTTCTCATGAAATATCGTGATTTTCGAGAAAAATGGATTTTTGCACTCAACGTATTGCAATTAATGAGACAAAGTCTTTTCATAATTTTAGAAAACGCTTCAACATTTGTATTTTTCTATAAAAAATGTACTGTAATTATATTTCGTTGAAAATTTTATTTATTTATTTCTTTCCTTTTTATTCCTATTTTATTATTTTATTTATTATAGCTATACTGAAATTATTTATTTGGGAGAAGAAATACTGTAATTATTTTAAAATATTAGGCTAATAAAAATTATTTTTATATAAAATCGTCATTACTTTCAATACAAAAGTTTTTGAAGAATTATTTTAAAATATTAGGCTCTTCCAGTTCTGCAAAGTACTGTACTGTACCACACTCCCTTGAGTAAAAAAAAATTGAATGTAGAAAAGAATCTCTTTACAGAGAAATTTCAGGGAGCAAGAGAAAACAAATTTGGAATATCCAGACGCCTTTTAGAAAATTTGTCAGTTACTTTCCAAAATTTGACGCTCATTTTTTTCAAGCCCCTCAACTCCATTATTTCGGCGAAGAGTCTCATGATTTTCAAGAAAAATGCATCTATTTATCAACTTTATTCAAGTTTTGTTGAAGTACCAAACGCCCTCAAGTAAGATGCGCACTGAGATTTTTGGGCAAAATTTTTGATGGAATCATATCCTCAATCAAGAAAAACACCCCATTTTTTGTGACTGAAAACTTGCAATACTGTACTGTACTTCAAAAATTAGACTCACCCGAATTTGAATTTGGACATGAATTGAACCTAAATTCAGATAGTGTTCAACGGTTTCCATTAAAAATGTGTCTGTTGACATTAGTACAGTATACAATTTATCATGAGAATCAAATACTGTATGACGCGCACCTGAAGTTCTACAAATTTTAAAAATTCAAAACTCGCCCAACGACAAATATCCTCCTTTTTCCCGCTTTCGTTACTAGGAAAACCTGCGGGTAGTATTCAGTTAAATAAGGCAATTTCTTTTGAGTGGAAAATTTTCTGCTCGTAGGGTATTTTCTACACAGACCTCCGAAAAATTGTTCGAACTGAAATTTCGCTATAATACGATTCTTTGGAATATTAATTTCATCTGTGAATGAAAAATGATGAAATAGGAGGAGCTACGTTGCCCGCATTAGCCAAGAAAAAAAACAAGCTAAACACAAGAATCTCACGAGTACTACTTCACTTGTAACGCGGCTATGGTACTTAGATGAACATGTAGACTCTGATTACACAGTACTGTACTGCATACAACAAACTCGTAAAGAAACTTGCGGAAAATGTGTAGTAACACATTTCTACCTGAAAAAAGAAGATAGCTGGAAAGCTCTTATTTCAGTCACGTGTCGGCGTGATGCGGAGAAAAAAAAAATTCCTAGCACTAAAATATAAAAAGAATAATACAGTACATAATGCAGATTTTGCTCTTGTTCGGTGAGTCTCGTATTCTTATCTGGGGACTCACCGAAGTTGTCAAGACCAGGGATGTGAATGCGTTTAACTCGTGTGTTATTTTTTTGCTTCACCATGATTCTTTGACATAAAAGTTTTATTTGCTATATGTCATCATTCAGAGGGTTGCAAAAAATTGTCCACACATCCATTAGAACTTAGAAATATCAAAAATATATTACAGTAGAATCTCGTTATAACGAATTTTTGCTTACAACGAATTTTTTTCAAAGTCCCGGCAGTTTTCCTTTAGGCACAGCTTAAATTAATCTCGTTTTAACGAATTCATTTTCTACAAAATCTCCGGTTATAACAAATTTTTGTCCCTAATTTTTAAATTTTTTTTTCAATTTTCAGATTTTCCACCTGAATTTCTGAATTTTTTGTTCCCAATTTTTATATGATAACTTCTTGAGGCTCATCATTTGTAGATAGTGGACAGGATATGTGTCTGCAGGGGAAATACACACTTGAAAATACTGGAAGTTAAAAATGGGTTACATTAGCAGAGTGGCAGGAAGCCCATAAACTAAATGTATCCTGACCCATCTAATATAAAACATCTCAGGAGTCTGGAAGCACAGTGCCAAGCTACCCACCAAAATCTGTGAAAAGCTGTTCTTATTCCAATGCTCTTCTGTGTAGAGTTATTTTTCATTTTTATAAAATTCATTGTCAAATTTGACCATTTCATAAAAGACTAGGGGTATATTTACAAATATTGCATAAAGAGAAAAATGGCTACAGTACTTCAGGCAATAAAATGCTTTTACAGATGATAAAGTGTATTTCTATGAATAGATCCATGAATCTCAATATAACGAAATTTTCATTGCAATGAATTTTTTTCCCAGTCCCTGGGAGTTTGTTGTAATGAGATTATATTGATAGAAACTTGATCACAGTACACAAGAATGCATAAAAATCACCATCTTTCAAAGAATGACAATAAGTAACGCAGGACAGGGCAATTAATAATAAGAAACGAAAACAAATAGTGTTTAGTCAAATTCACACTTAAAAAAAACAAATAAAAAATTTGAAATGAATCTTTCATGAGAAATATGAAAGGAACACCTCATCCTAGTTCTCTACAATTTGGGAGAATACTGTTTTACTAAATTGTGAGAACCCCCAAGTCTTTGTATAGTTCAACTATAATGTTTTGGAAGACTTGGCATAAAAGTCTGGGCATAATTGTAGCAAGGATTTTTGCTGTTGGTTCTTCTTTTGTTTCCAAGCACTGACCAGACTTTGGAGCAAGTACTGTACTGGGCAGAAACCTCTGTTATTAACATTATCCCCAAGAAATAAACCACATTGCATAAGAATGCATGAAAATCACTATCAATTTTTCAAGAATGATTAACACTTTACAGGGCAGCAATCACTGAACAAAAATAAAACAAAAGGTGTTTGGTATTTTCCCAAATATATTTCAAACACCAATTAAAAGAATTAATCTTTCAGAAAAAAATCGTTTGAAACAATTGACAGTAACACCCTAATCCTGGCCCTCCACTATTTGGGCAAGCACCTTTACATTAAATTGTGAGAAACCCAAGTCTTTCAATATACAGTGAGACCCAGATATGCCCCAACATAAGGACAGTTTGACTTAGGGACACTTGATAACTCCCCCCAAAAAACAGGGCCAACAACCAGACCTTGGCTCAGGCTAGAGACACTTTTCTGAAATTTTCCCAAAAAATTGGAACATTTTATTCGTTGAATTTTGATATCTTTTCAAGAAATGTAGCTACAGTATTTGTATTCAGAAAATTAAAAAAATATTTCATGATAAACTCACTCTAATTCATAATCAAAAGTAAGCTGATTTTCTGTTTCTTTTTTCAGAGTTTTTTCCCATCATCTGCACATATTCTAGCAAGACTTTTTGTTTTCTTTGCTTTTTGATCTCTTTTTTTGAATGAATGAATGAATGAACGGAAAACTTTATTTGCCGCTTTTCAGCGTTCACAAGGAATAAATTAGAGAGAATCTTTGATGAGAAATCATATAAAGGCAACAGTTTATCTTGATCCTTTATGATTTCAGAAAGGGTCTCTTCATTGAATTCCAATACTTGTAAGTCTTTCTTAAGCTAATTTCTATCTGTATGAAATGCTGGACATGAGAAGAGAAGGTGCTCTAGTGAGACACAAACTAATGTATTCATGCTGCAGGAGTTACACCACTTAGAAACTTTTGAAAATTGGATGCATTTTTACTGAAGTGCCATGAATTTGTCAGAATACCTACAGTATCATATATTAAGGGGATGTATCCATTCTTATGATGTGAAATGATGGGCATAATTGTTTATCCTTCAAAAATGTTGTGGAAATATAAAGGAATTTTTGATTTTGTTTTTGTTGTTGTTATTCTTGGTTTCCATAGTACTGACCTGACTTCGGAACAAGCTCTGGACAGGAACCTGGGTCCCACATTGTTCCCCAATCGGTCCAAAGCGCACTTGTAGCTGGGGTCACTGAGATTCGGGATGGCGACTGAAGGCGGGTGTTCGCCGTCAGTGGCATCGTCCATGGCTGGACCCAAGTAGATGACCGTGTCACAGCTTTGCTCACTGCTGGATGGGTCTGGGTCAGACGAGGCCGAACTCCCGTCTGCTCCGACTCGGGCCACTCCACATTCCTCCCAATTGTTCAAACTGCTCCCTCCCATCTGACGCACAAAAGAGATAATAACGAGTCAATCATTGATTTTGTGCCACCTCAGCACAGTGCCACAAATTTCCCTGAAACAAATATCACTCTGCTGTGTTTTCAAGGAAAGCTCCAAATTAGTGCCAATTAACTCACTTTGTGCCAAAGCAAATTCATTTACTGTTCTGTATTATACGAAAAAATAGGTCAAAATCAGAGGAATTAAGGCATGTTCAAAAGGAAATCATTATACTGTAGAGTCCTTTAATATTACTGCAGATGACATGCCTATGTTCAGGATGATTTCAGAAATTTTATTTATGAATTTAAATGTGAATGGGTTTAATTATTTGGATGTCCTCCACAGCAAAGGGTATCTCAATAATTAATTGGATAGTCTTTAAAAAAAATTGAAAATCACTTCCCCTGATCATAGAATAGCTTGCTTCCATTTTAAGGCCGATTTAAAGCCACAAAAAAAGAGTTCCACTATTCTACTTGACCCAATACTCTGCGCAAAAAAGCTAATGTATTTTGAATCATTAAATTAATTGAAATGCAGTAAAAGCTGTACATTCTGATGATTTATCTCTGATAAAACAGACTCAATGGCCTACAATTCTGTGAGCAATCCCATTTTACCTGTAGTAGAAGCCCACAAGTAATATTTCCTCTGATACAATGCCCCAAATGTAGAGCCAGAAAATGTGCCAGGACAAATTATGTCACTAAATTGGGGTTTCACTATACTGTACTGTATTTACTCCAGTAACACAAGCCCTTGAGCAAGCAACCACTTCAATTTGCCCAAAATATGTATCAATGTATATGACACACATTCCAGGTTTTCATGGTTGAAAACTGATTATTTACAAATGAGAATGTTGAATAAAATAATTCAACAAATAGACACACTGCAATGACAGAGAGCATTTTAACAGGATTCGTGGGAAAGATAATTCCCTCATGGTTTGCATCACTGACTTCATAATTTTGTATTGTTTTAGAAATGTATATACCGCCATAACACACACACACCCCACTTTTCTGCATTGATTTCGCAAAAAAGTGCACATGGTACTTGTTAAATGCAATTACAGTACTGTACTTTATTTCCAGTAATTACTGTATTTACTGGAGTAATATGTTCCCTGGAGTGAGACACCCAACCCAATTTTTTCACCCCTGAAATTTGGATAATATCCTATGATTTTTCTCGACCTAAAATGCGCACTCCATTTTTAGTGACTGAGAGACTACAATATTTTGAAAACAAGAAACACCGTAATTTAAATTTGAACATGAATTGAACCAAAATTAAATTAAATTGGGTTTGTTTAGATTTTAGTAAGTTCCTGTTAAACATTTCCCATTACAGTATATTTATGTATAAAGCGCTCACAAAATTCTGACAATCTTCGTAAAAAGTTATCCCTGCCTATGACACACATACAAATTTTTCCTATCAATTTTGAGAAAATAGGTGAGAGAGGTTCATGAGTAAATGCGGGTGAATGTAAGAAAAAAGACATTACAATTTCCACATAAGGAATCTCTACAACGATTTTCTCTTCTAAAAAAAAACAATATTTATTGTTTTCGTATCATGCCGGTCTCTAAAAATACTAAAAACTACAGATATAGAAGTTTCATTACAATTATTTTTTCAAGTCCCCTGAAGTTTGTTGTAGAGCAAGTCCATTGGTTTGAAGAAAAATTTCAGCTGTCTCAGTGCTTCCAGGGACTATTTTCACTATTTTTCCCCAGTCAAACACAAACCAGTAGATCTCAAGACCTATAAAGTTCAAGACTCATGTGCCCACTTGAATTTCACTCATGCAAGAGGCATAATTTGGAATAATTACTGAAAAAATGAACTCACTTTTGAGGCAGATGTTTTCTACCATTGAATATTGACACCAAGACATTGCCAACTGCTGAAGGAGTCACACCAACTTTTCCCAGTCTGTCTGCTCCTCCACTCAAATCCAGCAAGTGTAGTCTGCTGCGACCTCCTGAAACTGCACAAAGAAATTCATGAGTTAGATCAATCACAACACACACACCCAAAAATCAATCATTTAAAGTTTTATAACCGAAGAATTATTGTGGGGAAAACCACCTCCTATTTATTTTGCATACAAGTGCTCATCTGTCAAACCTGGTCTGGGGACAGTAGTTTGGTAAGTTGGAAAGGTTTAGCTTCTGATTGGGTAGTGTATAGGTTAGGCTGGATCAATTAATTGATTTTATCCAATGAGCCAAAATATAATTAATGTCAAAAGTGGCTACAGGGCACACTGAACATTTTCACAAAATATGAGGATCGCATGTAGCAGAAATGTTTCAAAAAAGCTACCCATATCTTAATTCTAAGCTGAATTTAGATGAATGTTGATCAGACCTTCAAGCATCCAACAATGTTAAATTTTCTAGAAAAAAGGTTAGCAGTTACAATTTTATATCACACTACATACTTCAACAATTTTTATTTCGCTAATTAGCAAGAATTTATAGAATAAAGGAATAATGAAGGAAAGAATGCATAAATAGGTGGTCTTTCTCTACGACAATCTTGTTCACAACAATGTTCTCTCCAGCTTCCTTTTCCAAAAAGGGTTTTCATAAACTGTGCGTCGTCACGAGTATTGGAGGGCATTGCTGTCCTCCTACGGAATACGCGTGTGTGTGTGTATTGTTTCCTCGGTCAGCGAAGCTGACCACCGCGATCCTTTAACTGCGTGTGTCTCTATGTTTCGTCAGCATTCGTGCCCGAGCACTCGCGACTGGTTTGTTGTTGTGCGCTGTCAATAAAAGCTTATTGCCTCTCTACGAATCCTGGTTGCTATTTTACTTCGAACTGACTAAAAATCCTTTAGCCCGCAAAGAACGCGGAAGACACTTAAATTAAACCAGGAAGAAATTGTTATCTGAAACATCGAGGTTGGTAACGAACTTTTTATTAGACGTAATATTAAGTCTTCGTTTAAAACTCACCGATCTTTCTAGATTCTTGTGAATTTGGATAACAA
>CAJPEX010003359.1:0-29575 GCA_905338405.1 Notodromas monacha
CCCATAGTTGTTTTGGAAAGGGCCTCCTCTACTGGCACCACCTCCTCTACAGGGACCATCCCCACTGTCTGCTCTAACTGGGTCTCAGGCTCAACAGTCACATCACTTTTATTAACAACACTGATGTTTTGATACTGGATGGTAGCAGTCTCCCAAGGTATTGTTGTAGGTCAACTTGTGGTGCTGATCTTTTGCTTGATTGGCATCGTTGATGAGGTCATTGGAGTTGTTGATGAAGTCTTGTATGGTGAAGTTTTCTGAGTAGGTCTTGAAATCTTGGACTCCTCCTTGACTGTTTTCTGTTTCTCTGAAAAAATGGAAAAGTTGGGTTACTAGGCTCTATAGTGGTATTTTAACAACTCACTTGCATGTTTGAAGAAGCAATGACTCCAGGGTCTTACAATCTCTTCCATGCCAAGAGTTTTCCCTGAACAGAAGGTCCTATTGAACAGCCTAACTTCCTGAAAATTCACAAGAAAAAGGATCAGATACATGTTTACCTTTTTATTTCCAGGAAGAACTCACCTTCAGACCCTTATACCTGATGCAGTCCAAGTCCAGGGAGTCACCAACAAAGTCCACTTGAAATTTGTGGAGAGCTGGCCTTCTGACTTCACAAATGTCCTCACAGGCAAGCCTGCCTCCCACTTCAGCACAGGAACTAGTCTCCCCATCTTGAAGAGTCACCAGGAGGGCCTAGAAAAATATTGAATGTTTTTAAAATCCATATTTCAACTATTTTTGGTGCAAAACTTACCAAAAGCAATGTAGATGTCACTCTTTGAAGAAGTCCCATTTTTGTTTGGCTGCAAGGAATTTTTGGACTCCTCGAATTGGAAACACGTTACTTCGTCACTTGTGATGGGTTGTTGGAGCCTGATGATGTCTTTGAGTGGCCCACAACTTTCCAAAACGAGCGCCGTCGGACTTTTTCGCAAATTCTCGGACTTTTTTGCGCTCGATAATAACGACGACGGAGCGCGACGGACGATGAAAGGGTCTTCTAAATGCCCTTAAAAAATCGCGAAAAATAGCCTAGACACCAAACAATATCAAGAAAAGAAGCAGGACATTAAAAATTAATACCATCAGAACTTTCACTGAGACTTACTTGAGATGTAGTCTCCACCAGAAATGAGCCTCAAATGAAGCCTGAATCCTTTTGGAATGTCTCAGGAAGGAAAGAAACAAGTATTGATACCTGTTTCTTCCCAGAGTGTGACTTTTTGCCACATTCCTGTTCCAAGATGAACCCAGTGAACTCCTGCATCTGAGATCCTCATATGGGTGCCACACAAANAGCTATGCAAACAAAGCAATGTGAAGATACTGAACTTTTTGAGGACATCTGTTTCAGATATGAATATATTACTGCAATGCAAAACTTCAATACTGCATCTTGATAATGGGGATTATAGTTTTCACCTGAGTTCTTTAATAAATTGAGAGGATAATCCTTTCGGGCGAACCCCGGCCATAAGAACAAAATCTTCTCGTTGAAAGTTTGTCTTAGAGAATTTATATTCTCTAGATTAATTGACTCTGTAGAAAAGACGTTTTCTCCAGATCAAAAGTGTCTTAAGATAAAATTCTTACGGAATTAGGACAACAAAGCTGTGAACCAAAGATTTGCTCGAATTTTGAGCAGCTGCTTTGCATTTTCTAAATGAATATGATTTATGTTCTGTGCTCAATAATTGAGATCATGGAGTTTTCATCAGCCCGAAAGGATTATCCTCTCAATTTATTAAAGAACTCGGGTGAAAACTATAATCCCCATTATCAAGATGCAGTATTGAAGTTTTGCATTGCAGTAATATATTCATATCTGAAACAGATGTCCTCAAAAAGTTCAGTATCTTCACATTGCTTTGTTTGCATAGCTTCTTTCTGCCAAATTTTTCTTCACAGCAAAAATGCCTGGCTCAAGTATTTTGAATTTTAGCTTTAGTTTCGGATTCTCGCGCATCACAGCCAGGTGGTATGCGAATGTCAATTTTACGCATTCCATAGGTTGCAAAAGTTACGAGCACTTTTAATTCAATAGGTTTCTCATAAGATTATGCAAATTTTCAGGTATCTTATTCTGAATCTTGCATATATATATATAGTACATAGGGCGAAAAAACAAATTTCTAGCATTTTGCTCCTGCATTGAAAGAATTTTTGTCAAGCATGTTTCAAAATTGTAATACTGAACAGCATTTCTCTCTCAAATTGATAAAAACTCTTACAGCACTGAAACATTGATGTTGTGTTGGGAACCCGCTGTAAGCCTCAGTTAATTAAGGCACTAATTTCAAGAAAAAGTAAATCAGGTGGAAAACCACCCATGTAGAAAAGTCCAGTAAAAACTGGCAATGCTTTTCCTCTTACCCCAAAATTTTTAGCGCCATGGCAACAAGGCATCTTTGACTTGACATTTTTGGGCCAATCAAAAGCCTTTGTCTTCATTCCTATAAGAAGAAGAAATTAATAAATACCTGAAGCTATAGAGCATCATCATTAGTCTGTCTTGAGCAGTTGTTGGAAACAGTTGTGTCCAGAAAAGGCTTTTGTTGAAGATGTATCGGTTGTGAAAATACTTTAAAATATCTCGACTTCTTCAAAAACTTTGATTGGATAAATTTGAAATACGATCTTAAATTTAATTGAGGATTTTTACCAAGAATACTTTCTCACCAAGAATCCTCTAGTTTTATTTTCTAGTTTTATTCCTTTTTCGATCCACAGTGAGTAAATTCCATCTTTGTGTTGCATCTGACTTCAGGCAGCAGCAATTGACACACGTAGGGCTTCTGCATAGAAGTTCTTACTGTTGAGAAATTGTGGACCTCGTCAGATTTTGTTGCAATACGAATGATGCCATGTGTATATAGGGACTTCTTCCATCTTCTTCTACTTTCGTCTTCCGCAAATTAAGAGTACATATATATGTATATACAGTATATATATTGGACCCTTTCATTTGCTCCGTAGCTCAGTCATCGATTCATTTAGACACGCGACGTTTCTTCCCCCGAACCCGATTTTTCACACCCGCTTTTCCTCCCCTCATGCTGCGCGAGAAGCTGAGGTAACACCCGACCGAGACGACAATTATTCACCCTAATTAACTCTTCGTCTTCCTGACACCCGAATGGAATGGGGATTTCTCGATGCATGTGCTCTTCGTCCCGGGGAAACAGGCGACAAATTCTGGAGCTCTCATCCGGCTTCCGTGCGAGAGCCGAATAGCCATCCTTAGTCAATGCTTCGATCTGGGATCGATTTGTTCGCGTCCTCCCACTTTCTGCTCCATGTAGGGATCCAGGGTGCTGCGATGGAAGCAGCACTCGTCGCCTTTATTTTATTTTTTTGTGTGTGCGTCCCCCTTTTGTGTGAACATCTGAACGCTGGGTATGATTCTTGCACATGTGTCTGCATGTTACGCGAATCGGTGCTTGGACAAAGACAAAGCTCAGAGTAAAAGAGGTTGGCTGGGATTCTGGAAAAGAACCTTTTCTACTCCGAAAATAAAAAAAAGGTTCTACTGCAGTATGAAGATGCAAATACCCGAGAAAAAAAGGAGGCAGCGTCAACTTGTGATTTTCAGAAGAAAACAAGCGTCGAAGTTTGCCAGATATAACCTTATGATTGCAATCCGAGTCTCGAAACCCCGATTTATTTACGAGTACACAATTTTTCTGCGTTTTATGATTCCAATCATTGTTTATTCCAGAATTCCATGAACTAGCTTCCTGTACTCGATCAGAAGTGAATTCGAAAGAGTATAACTATTGTGAATCGTAGGAAATTGTTCAGAAGTCAACACAAAAAATGTTCTCTAGTTCGTGCTTGAAAGCTGTTGATTTCAAGTTAGCTTCCAGAAAGCGAATGAATAACTGATTGGTATTTTCGCATTTTTTTGTTTTTGTTTTCTGTATTTACTCGAGTACCACACGTACCTTTTTACCAGAATTTAAGGCAGAAAAAAGGGCGTGGGTGGTGAGTAGAAACGGAAATCTTTGCATAAGAAGCTTTTGTTTTAAATTGTATCTTTTAATTTTGACTGCTGCCAAGAACCAGCAAATTGTACACTAAAAAATCATACTTTAGATCAAAGCATATAAAAACAAAAGACTTCATATAAAAGTCTGAGCACTTTGAAGTAGTATGTAATATACAGTATAAATACAACATACAATGTGGACATAAAGGTGAGTTATTATTAATTTGCTTGTTTTCCAAGTATAGAAAAAGTATGTAGATGGTTTCGAAACTCCTTTGAGAATTATGCAAAGGGCGAAGTTGTTTTCACAGTATCTAACTCTGTTTGTATGAATGATTAAAAATCATTAGGGATTTCAGAAGTCATTAACTTGAATCATCATTCACATCATTTGCGACCGAGACCCTATCTGCGCTCTCATTTTCTTTTCGTTTTAGAAGACAAATATTCCAATATTGTTGAGTGTTTTTTTCGTGACGTAAAATATTTGAAAAATAAATATTTTGCCGTCGGATGAAACATTTACATTACTGTATTGGTTGACGAAACATTAAAAACAGAATGCCCAGGAGGATGAATGTTGGTTTTGTTTTTGTGTGAAAATTTACGGTTTTATTTTATTTTCCGCAGGTTATCAAAACTGTATGACGATCCTGACGGTCTATTGGGTTTTCTACTTGCTCCTCACTTTGGTTCTGATTTGGGGAGCCTATGCGGTGAGATTTTTCTCTTTTTTCTCTTGTTAAAATTGTTTTTCTTGCAGTCTTTATTCGCTGATTTAATGTCCACCCCCACATCAGTATAATTGCTCCATGAAATTTATTTAAGTTTCGGCATTGGCAAAGTATTCTTTCGAGGAAAAATCACGGTTGATGAGGTCGAATTAGAATGTTTTCGTTGTTGAAAGTTACTCAACATAAGGAAGGCTGCAACAAAACGACGATAAAAATAAGTTCGCGAGAAAATGAAATTTTTATTTCCAAAAAAGTATTTCGGTCTTTCTGCGGCGAAGAACGATTGAAAGGCGACAGGTTTTTTTTCTTTTCTTCCATTTTTATACATTATTCTTATGCAGAGAAAGTTGTTGCCAGAAGTGCTTGTGACAGCAAAGATGCTGATGAATAACGTCAGCCTCAAAGAAAGCATGAGTGCATTGTTTGGCGAAGTCCTCGAAAGTTGCGGAAAATGTGCTTTCGCGTGGGTTAGACCATCAGGTTCTGTCGTACCCGAGTGGAGCGGCCTTTTCGATTATTCAAGTAAAAGTTAACTATTTGATTTGATCAGTTGTTAAACGGCCCGGAAGAAATACGTTTTTCGAATGAAGAAAAAAAATTACGGATGATTTGCATTTGAATTTGGCGCGTTGATTTCTTCACCATTGTGAAATCAGCTGACATGCTGGGCATTGCTCAACGTTTTCCATACCGGAGAAATTAAAGATTTTAAGAATCTCTTGTCAAACTTAATTTGCAACAACCTTCACGGGAGCATTTTTGTTTATTCAAACCGACAATTTATTTTAGCATTCTGTAAGAAAGCTATGGAGCCTCCTAAATAACTAGATGTACTACTATAACATTTAATTCACTATAAATATTTCAGATTAAAAGGAAAAAGTCAATTTTTGAAATAATATTGAAGTCCACGTAGAACATGAAATTTTTTTCTGCGGAATTTTTAAGCGACAACACTGGATATCAGTCGCGAAAAGGATGTTTGCAAGATTATAGGATAATTGGCATACCAAGTAATTTAAAAATTCAGCATGAAATCGATGATGTGCTAGGGTTATTTCTTCGATGAAACTTCTGGCTGAGCGATTTTCAGTGTAATTGGGGTTGCAATCAGAATATTGTCTGAAAATTGAGCCAGCGTTTTATGTGAACGACTAGATTTCACGAAAACTTTTGGAGAATTTAGGGAATACGGTATTTCATCAATACATCAATATGAATCACATTTAGCCTCGGTTTCCGCTTATTGATTCGCAGTTTAAATCCCGCAAACCAATCCTCTTGAAATACTGGTAAGTGGTAACACATCTCGTTTTGATTCCCTCGAGTCAGAGCAAGAATAAAGCCATAATAAAAACGGTATTTGCTATTTATTGCACCATAGTTACCATGGATGTCTGTGCGTACTGCAATTCCCAAGGTTATTTGCTCGTTTTCCCCTTCATCAGGTCATGAGGCTTTTTGATGAACGGGAATCGAGAATATAGACGGTGTATTGAGTTCTGCTCAGCAAATACGTCTCGGCTGTCGCCAATTATTTCCCCACACGCGTTGGCATGTGAGCAAACATCATGCAGCCCCGAACCCGACAAAGGCAGTCACGGAGGAACGACTCGGCCCGGGTCAAGGGATCGTTTATTCAATTTACGAAGACTCGGGAATGACGCTTTACATTCCTTCTTCGCATATTTACGTGTCATTCTCATTCGTGACCGAATATTGCAGTCATAGACGTTAGGTTACAATTCTCACCAGTGCGTTGACCGTAAAAAAAGGGGGGCTCTTGGGATTGAAAGGCGTCATACCGTGCAGAAAATTCGAAGGGTATGTATTGCGAAAGGGGTTGATGAGGTCATGGTCAGTCTTATACCTGGGAGGAATGTGTTTTTTGTTTGCCAATGTATTAATTCTTTGATTTCGACGTCAAATTTCACAAATAACAACAATGATGGACGCAAGCTCGAAATCGTACGACCACTGTCAGCTCATGTATCATTAATTTCACACACATAAAAATGGAAGTATCCAAGGACAAGTTTTGGCAGAACTCTAAAACTCATCCTTCCATGAATTTGGCGGCAAAAAATGTAATGCTGGCACTCTCTTTGAGCGATTAAGTTTCGAAGATAGAGGCAGAACCTGACAAACTGCCAGTTTCTTCAGAATGGCTGACTAAATTTGCAACAGTCCCCAGAAGTTCGTTGTAATGAGATTTTTCTGCAGCTCAAAGGACCAAACGCTTTTTATCAATGAAAGAAATGTTCCAGAAAGAAAGAAAAACATTTAAAAATTCCAGGAAATTTTGATGCCAAAAGGGACCAAATGTACTTAATTTTTAAAACGCATATTTTTCTTTCCTCGTCCAGGAGAATCAATGGATGTTGGCACCATGGCTTCTCGGCGAAGTTCTGCGGATCGTCATGTCCCAACTCCTGGGCCTGACGGCGATCCTCAAAGTCGACAACTGGGCAGACATGTTGCAAAATGCCACTTGGTCCCTGCCTGAAAATTCGACCTTGTTAGCCGCCTCAGACAATTTGTACTTGCACATCAACGTACCCGGGATCCTGGCTTTACTTGGAGTACTCGTCTCCTTCTACTTCATCTTGATCGTTTACTCATTTTTTGAGGAATTGCGCGCGAAGGCGAATGCCGTCGTGCCGATCCCGAAAGCCCCCGCCAAACCGGATGCTTGAGATTTTAATGTACACCATTTTAACATTCAATATACAATATAACAATCAATGTACAGTACTTCAATTGAAGCGTCATACTTCTCGAGAGTCTGCTCATCAGAGGCTCGCGACAATTATTTGAATTTATATTCAATGATTGATTCGGTTGACAGAGGACTTTGATTTCTCTTCTTGCATGTATGCCAATTTGCTTCGCAAACCCTTTGAGTTTACAGTATAGAGTAATCATGAATTCACCAGAAAATTATCGAATATTTCCGTAACGTAAAGTGTTTCTCCACGACTGCTGACGGATATTCTTTTCGCGTGAATTAATCATTTTAAAATTTTTCTCGAGATGTTCAACAAGAGATGAAAAAATGTATTGCACTCAGTGCTATTATTTTACAGAATAATGAGGAATACATTTTACATGGTATATTTTTACGCCAATATCATTCAAACAATCTGACATCCAAACAAAAATCAAGTCCACTTGGAACCCAGTCAACTGTTTAAAATTTTCAATAACCCATAGTTTCACTTGGGCATTTTTCGTTTTTATAGCGAGAAGATATGATTTTAAGGAGCAAAAATTCGTACAGCAAAATTTTCTGCGCCACAGTTCACCAACACAGGTAATGTGCGTGAAATTGTTTTATCAAGGATTTTTAGACAGAATTTTCGGGAGAAGGATACGGAGTTTTTCGCATTCGCTTCTAATTTTAAAAAGCTAAAGGCGATTGTATCACTCTGTATATAGGAAATCAGAAATTTTGCATTAGCTCATGTGTGGCAGGAACTTGCTCAAGAAACATTTCCTGAATTCATGCACGGACGAAATGTGTGCGAAATATTTTTCTCAACAATTCTGATTGCACGATTGGCATTGATGGAATAAAGCAGACGACGTCTTAACGATTACTGAAGGCTAATTTCTTCAACTCGATGGCCATACAATTGGAATAATAATTCCACGGTATTCCACGGCGGTAACATTTCCTCGCTTTATTCTTGATTTAGAATTGATGCTTGTCGTCAGCATTCATACAATTTTGTGCAATCAAACCATTAGAAATTGGACTGTGTACGAAATTCGGCAATTGAGCATTTTCTCCCGTTCATTCGGAGTTCTGTTCACTACACAAATAGTGCCAAGCTTTGCTTTCTGGAATATGACCTAGGTGTCGCCTGAAGCATTACATCGTTGAAAAGAAAGCGCGTGAACTACAGTATATTGATAAAGCATATATACCAGGAAAGTCAAGAGAATTCTTAATCAAAAGGAAGACAAAATTTAAGGTTTTCCTCGGGCGAAAGATATTTCAAAATTTTCTGTGGCGCTTATTTTCTTCATGGACGTAAACGATATAAATGTCTAGCCTTTATTATACAGTACATAACTCAAGTATTTTACACCGGAACAACTAAATGCGAAATTCGAAAGGACTCCAAAAATGCGACTTATTCTAGAAAGCTTTTGAGTCAGACACTTTGGCATCATTTGGGTTGCTTAATCGATGGGAATTACTTTCTGGTGAAATCATTAGTCAAAAATATAGTCGTATAGATGTTCTGCATGAGGAAGATCTTCAATCCCTTGTGGGAAGCATGGAGAACATATTTTTTACTTTTTTTTTGTACTGGCGTTCTTCAATTTAGCCCCAAATTAATGCCAGAAAGGTTATGAAAATTTAACAAAGGGAGATTATACTCAGGCAAGGTAACCTAATCCAGTCTAAAACAAAATATAACCTCAATCAGACCAAGGGTGTAAGATTCAAGTGACATCTAGACTTGACAACATCGTTAATTCTTGACTTCAGGGGATTGCCCGTCATAATAGCGGAAAAATAAAAATTTCATTAATTGGCAAAGAATTACTGAGTATGAATGAGACAACCACGTGGTTTCAGAACCTCAAAGATATTTTGTCTGAGTGCCACTATGTCACAGTACTGAACTGACCTATGCGCATATTTTACGCAGATTTTCCTTCATGTGTTGAATGATCATTTCTCCTTGAACTTTCTCCTCATGGCTGACAGGAGAAAAAAATTGACGGGATTCAGAGTTCTAGACATTTTAGTAACGAATTCCGTCTCTGGTTCGATCGGGAGCTAAAGTGGCTCATATATCGAATCTTTAGTGCCGCCCAGAATCCGGTAGACGCACATGAAACAAGCAGCTCCGCAGCAGTGGACACGCAGCATGTGTGAGGGCAGTTCAATTTATTTGTTTTTTTCTCTTCTTTTTTTGTTTGTTTGTTTGGTATTTACTGCCCCGGGGGTTTGATCCAATTTGCAGCGGCCGAGACTTCCGGGCTTCCGGACGGAGACGTTATTGCGATCCGCGGAATCCCGTCAACGGGGCGGCGGGTTGTCCCCCTTCTCGCTTCCGGGTCATTTGTCGCTCCAAATGTAACGCATTTACGCCGTGGCTTCTATGATGGGTAGCCATAGGCCGGAAACTTAGAGGGTGGGCAGGCAGAAAAAAAAGGAGCACAGAAAAATTGGCAAGAAAAATACACGAACCCCCCTCCTCCCTCCACGGGGGTATTCAAAACGCTGGCAGATAATTCAGTCAAAAAACTTTATAAAACTACTGCGAGGCCCCCTGACTCATCAGACTGTGCCCAGATTTTCGAATGTCCGCATTTTGTATTAAATTTCCCCATTGGCTTTAGTGGGAAATTATTTATTTATTTCTCATGTTTTATCGTCGCAATAATGGAAAAGACCATAAAACAATTAATAAATCATGTTTTTCTCAACTCGAAGATTCTGAAAATGACTGTGCTGAAGAAACTCAAACAGAATCTGACTACCCCTTTTAAAATTGTTACGTAAAATGAGCGTGTGCTGATGGTACTGCTTTCATTCCTTTGATGCAGCTCATGATCTACAGTATTTTCCAAAATCTGGAAAAGCTGTATTTTTGTAGAAGTATCAGGAACCGATTGTGTATCTATGGACTACAGAATATTTTCTTTACATTTAAAAAATGTTTTTCCAGCCTGTTCCCTCTCAGAATCGTGGAATGTACGATACCGTACTCTAGTATGGAGTATGGTAAAATTAATATAGTTATTCAGATTTCCAAGCAATATAACCCAAAAAAATTGTTTCGATCTTCGGAAAGAAAACACAGCATTTTTTCACGCCAGTATTTCAGTGTAGTTCTTGTGGCACTGCGTTCAATAGGAGGCCAAAAATTCGACAACTTCATCGTTTATGCATTGTGACTGATGAAGTGTTGCCAAGATGTACTGTACTGTATATCAATAAAACATATACTGTATGATGTTTAAACAATTAGGGCTACGGAGTAAAGACGGACACTTTTTAGAGGGTTTTACGTGAGCTTTGCACGATATTTCTTAGTGAAAGTCATATCCGATTAATCTGTCGTTGAAGATGGCTTTATTCTTGTGCACTGCAAATGGATACACACCATTACACAAGAGAACATTATCTGCGATAAATGCTCGAGTTTTTTTTTACTGGTCTACGGTTAGTATCAAAATAATGCCTTTGTATACCTAGAGAATTCGCGAACGCGTTTCGCCGATTTTTGCGGAAAATTCCGCAGATTTGTTCTCCTGATTGCTACTTCACTCATTGAATGAAAAAAAATATATATTGCCATCGAAAACAGCAACGGATGATTGGGGCAATTCTTCATCGAATTTAAATTAAACAAAGGCGAACGTCATCCCCCAACTCGCCGAAGTAATTCAGGAAAGGAAGACTTCCGGAGGGCAAGGGTATAGAAAACAGTGCCGAGATGATCGCATGTCGCTGCAGCAGAACGGCGAGACCGAGTTGGCAAAAAATTTATCGTTTCCTCAACCCGTGGATATAAAATATAAATCAAAATAGAACAAAGCCGGGCCCTGGTTTCCGAGAAGGGTCCCATCTTCTTATTTTTCAGGAGCAATGGCAGTTATCCACCCGGTGGGGTTGGGGAAGGGTCGCGGGGAAATTGTTGCCAGCAAATGCCGTCGTTCAGTTCTGATGGAGAAATCGTCCCTTGGGGACCAGCAGCAGCACATTGTGATGGTGACTCACCCAAAGTTTTCTGGCGATTAATTATTGCCAGCTCTACAAAATGTAGCTGTCAATACATGCAATGGAATAAACAACTACTGTCAGATTTTCAATTTGGTGTCAAAATATAGAACAATCAAGACATCTCCTGAGTTCTTATATTTAATACTTTATGGTCGTATCGTATTTATCCTAGGTCTGACATTAGAGAGGAGATTAAATCAGTAATGACTCCGCAAGATTCTATAAAAGAAAGTAAATGTTTATTCGGTATTCCTCAAGAACAGGCAACAATTACACCAACGTCTTTGAACAATGTCCAGAGAGCAATGGGTGTGCATACAACAAAGAATATGTACCTTTATGGACGTTGCAGTATGCAGGTCAGACCCAGATCTGACCTGGTTTTGGGCCAAGTTAAGTAACTTGGCAGTGTGTGACTATAGGTGCAACAGCATGTCATTGGAAACGTGAAAGTACAATACTGCCTTGTGTGTTGCCTGTTAATGAGAAGGATTGAGAGAAACTATTTGATGACACAATTGTGCATTAATTTTAATACATGAAAAATACTGTAAAATTTGCAAATTAACATGCGAACATTAAAAAAATAGAGTGCATGTATTTTCAAAGTGAAATTCCAGTGGAAAAGCACGCATAAAAAGAAAATGCAGTAATGCTAAACGCAATTAAAACAAGAATTTCTTTGATCCCTTGAAAAATGAGGCTGGTTACAAGGGATGCCTAAAACATTTCCTGGGACCGTGACACATTTTTAAAGGCTAAATTTTCATGAAGTCTTTTCTCCGAAAAAAGGCTCAAAATTTGATTCTACGTTTTCTGAAGAAAAAGAAAAATCTGCAATGCGTCTGTCATCCGGGGATGTACAACCAATATCTTTATGAATTACATTTTAGAATCATTGCGTTCTTTTCTAAAATACTAAGCTGGCAGGTGAGACTTATTCTGGGTTCCATGCCAGCAGTCTGCGGTTCCAAAAATATTAGAAAAGAAAGGACATATAGCTTACAATTTCCAATATATTTTGGAAAGCCTCGAGAATTCCGTTTTCAAAAAACTAGGACGATCTTCTGCGGATAAGAGATACAGCAGTACAGTATCTCCAAAGTGCCTATAGTCCAAGTTGCCTAATCATGAACTATTCTTTGGCAAAATGCATACTGTATTTGAATAAAATGCGAAAGAAAAAAAATCCGAGCTCTTCTTCCATAAATTCCGCGTGCTTCAAGCCTTGAGAAAATAATTACACACTAATCAGTTGGTCAAGTTTTCTCTCTCTCTGTTGCACGCAAAGTGGAGTTGACTGATTTCGGTTTGCACTTTTCAATATGATAAGATGAGACCAATGCGTGCAAATACTGTATTTAAGATATTGTTGTGATCACGTCGAAGAATTTCAATAATAAATACTTGAAGCAGGGAAATTAGTAATTCGTAGAAAATTTATTTGCACCATGTTTGCATGTCTTGGGCGTGTTTGAAGCGATATTTCGAATAAAATATATTTTTCCTTATAGTTTTATGTTGGTTTCTCTTTCTGCTCATTCTGGATAAAGCCGGGTAACATTTTAAATGAAGAAGAGCGGGTTTGATTGCGAGTTCCACGTACGCCTATAAAATAATACTACCCTCGTGTTTCTACGGCATACATGCTACAGAAGGAGGAACAGATCCTCCGGGGGGATCAATTTTGGCGACTTTGGATCTCAGATCCTCTCAAGTCGGGGGACCGCGGAATATTGCCTTGATTGCCGGTCTGTCAGCCGCAGTGGGACAATGTATTGCGGACGATGGAGCGGGATGGAAAGAGACTTTTGCACGATGCTGGCAAAACCCCCCTGAGATATGGTATTCCTCGCGAACTGCTCGCCATTTGGAGCGTGAGAAATTCCGGGAAAACCTTTATGCTTTTACTTCAATGGCCTCGCGATTTCCGCTGGGGCAGAAATGAAATTTTCAAGACGCATTCTTGCACTCAACAGCATGTTTTCCGCATTCATTTGGAGCTGGGACAAGATCTTGATGTCTGTTGAAGTGAAGATTCTTTGAACTGTCTGGAATCAGAGAGTAAGAAGAAAAAAACAACCTTCCTTCTTTGATTTTTCTATTTTCTGACTGAGTATAGTATACTTGTATTTATGGCGCAATGATGGAACCATTTTTAAAAACTGGCACTTTTACGATCGAACGATTGTTAACGCAACTTTTAGCAGCAGAGCCAAGATTTTTTGCATCATTTGCATCGCAAAATTGTCCTAGCCAATAAGCAAAAAAAAAAAAAAGCAGTAAACTGGTGAATACAGCACAAGTCTGGAAAATTTTTTTTTACAGGAAATTTTCAGTTTCAAAACAGAATGACTCTTCCAATGCTGCATAAACCCCTCCAAGATTAATTTTCTCTTGTGGAAAAATCTGCACGAACTGAGGCACGGATTGGAAACAATGCATTATAGCGATTCAGCAAACATTTTTGAATAATGTTCCGTGACGTAAAATTCAAAAAGTTTCGCTAACCAATGAAACATTTTTTAAATTATTAACGAGGATGCATTTTCAGAATTGATTTTTGAAAATTAAACAAGAAATAAAAAAGAAGAAAAGGCATATTTCAAGGGGCTTCGTGTCAGGTTTTCAGCTATAGCAAAAAGAAGAGTTGGGTTTGAAAAATATAAATGAAAAACGTCCTATAGATCAAGTATAGAATGCCAACAACTAGATAGGCAACTTTCATACATGTACCCTATTTTTCTTGGATGATTCACGAAATTTGCGACATCCGTTTCGCAACACCATTTCGTGCCTCTGAATTCAAAGGATCTGAATTTGCCTGGCTTATTTTGCGATACAATATTTTTTCTGGGTTATTTCCGTTGACTTGAAAGATTTGATTGAATTCTGGTTTCGGAACTTGTCAGAAGTTGATTTATTGCAGATCGTTTCATTTATTTCATTCATTCTCAATATAATTTTTTCCTCTGGTGCATGAATGAGATTTTTTTAAACGCTTTGGCAGAAGATTTCTGCATGATAAACTGGTTTTTATTGACAGTCGGAAATTTTAATGGTATTTGGCTACTGAATTGTCTCACGTGAAGGCTTTATATACTGTACAACATTTGCGTTTGTTGACGCCCAACACTTCATTCTTCGGGATTAAATAATTCGCACGGATGTGTTCTTGATCTGAGCTGAGACAATTTTGGTCACCCACCATTATGAAGTACTGAAGTACACTAACATTGCCATGTCTTCAGAAAAGAACCTGAAGAGCCGTGAGTCTTATATACCAGGAATTGGGTGTTCTTCGGTCGATCCTGGGGGACTTATGAACCAGTGAAGAAATATCTCTCTCTGCTCTTCGTCTTCACTGGATCACTCAGGTCGGTCTCTTTTCCTGGAGTGTCAGGGACTTTAACGCCGCCGGCCTTTTATATGCGTGTATTTCGGCACGGTAGACGCCTTGTTGAGCAGTATTAGATCCCAAACAGCGGTATGGGCTTTTTTGTTCCCCTTTATCCCCATTCTTTATATATGGGGTCCCTGAGAGACGTTCGCATTTCTCGGCGTCCATTGTCCAGTGACTTTGATCCTCGGTCGTCTCGGAAAGCAATATCGCAGTTACCGCGATTACGACTGCGTCCTTTTCGCGGTGAATTGCGTGACTGACACTGATGATGATGATTATGACAATGGTGATCGTGTATATACCTCCAGAATTTCGGTTTCTGATCTTGTACGAGAATTTCCTGATGTTCCGCCTGAAATTGCCGAATGCCCTGTGCTTTCATAACGAGATACTTCGGGGGAGAAGATACTCTAATTTCGAAAGAAACATGCTTTATTCCTTAACCGAGAGACTGCGATTTATTTACTTTTATTCGCTTTTGATAATTGAAATATATCTTGAAAATCAACAGCGTGTTGCAGATTTCTCTGAGAAAAATAAAACTGTATGGAGCTCCTTGGGAATACAGTATATGCACCAAATTTCTTAGAAAATAATGAAGGGCAGATTCTCGGGAATAGCTGTCAATTAAATAAAAATAGTTACCGCGATTACGACTGCGTCCTTTTCGCAGTGAATTGAGTGACTGACACTGATGATGATGATTATGACAATGTGGATTGTGTATATACCTCCAGAATTTCGGTTTCTGATCTTGTCCGAGAATTTCCTGATGTTCTGCCTGAAATTGCTGAATCCCCTGTTATACTGTACTGTACTTTCATAACGGGATACTTTGGGGGAAGAAGACACTATAATTCCAAAAGAAACATGCTTTATTCCTTAATCGAGAGACTGCGATTTATTATTTTTATTCGCTTTTGATGATCACAATATCTTGAAACTCAACAGTGTGTTGCTGATTTCTCTGAGAAAAATAAACTGTATGGAGGTCCAAGCTATATGCACCAGAGTTCTCAAAAAATAATGAAGGAAAGATTTTCGAGAATAGCTGTCAATTGAATAAAAAGCAAATCAACGTTTTCAAACAACCACAGATTACGTTTCAAAGATCGTCGAGATTCGACTCCACTCTCTATGAGCATTTCTCGTACTATTTGTAATTTATAGTCACCATCAAAATTAGAAAATTTTAGCTTTTATTGGTCAAATCACATTTTTGTGTGTGTATTGGAGAAGGATTTACAGTAGTTCAAAGAAAAGAAAATGAGTCGGAAGAATGGAGGATTTTCTGGATATGATCATTTTTCCAGAACTTGTCTCTCGGGTAAACAATTTCTTGATAAATCGAAGTACTCAGCCCAAACAATAAAAATGTAAATTTTAGAAACGAGGGAAAGACAGCAAATGCGACCGATTTTAAATATTTATAAGAATGCAGAAATGCATCGATGTGATTCATTCAAAGACTTCAGACTTCCGTCTTTAAAGTAAACCACGTGGAGGTCTCGAGATTTTCCTGCCAACATTTCTCCCTTTTCGTAAAATTCCCGCTGGAGTTTAAAAATTTTTGAATTTCGTATGGAGACGAGAGATGCAAGGCAAAATTTGCACGTACAATAATCAAGTTATCCTTGGTACGAGTACTCGACAATAATAACAGCGTGCAAATCGAGCAAACCTTCCTCATAAAAGCATTCCGCTAGGACCATGATTTAGTTATGCTAACGATATTGCGAAGACTGAAATTTCGACACGACGCTAAGAGAACCCAAGCTAGTATTACTCCTGAATAAACACTTCCTGCTGAAATTGTGCAATGGGTTTTAGCAACGGTCGAAATACACAAGCGGAAATAATACGCGATGGCGTGCGTCATGAGTCTTGGTTCAGTGCTTCGATAATGGACCAGATTCTCGAAAACAATTTGAAATAATAATGAGACAAGGCCGCAATAAAATCAAACAAATTTTAAAAATCCCAGATTTAAGAATGTATTCTTATAGTTCTATGGTTGACTCAAGAACTTCTCATGAAATTAAAGCAGAAAATATAAACGCAGAGCTTATTTTTGAATTACAGTAATACATATTCACCGACAGGCAGAATATATTTATTTCGTGCTGTTGAAGAATAAGTCAAGAATTGGCCGAAGAATAACAATCGGGAAGACGAGGAAATATCTGTTGAGTGTTGCGTCAATTTTGCAATTGAAAACAAAATATTTGTAAATGTGTCAGACTAGTTCAATAACTGGTCGTATGACGCAGCATATTCTATGTCTTTTTACCTTAAATTCCTTGACATCCATTCAAAGTTGGAGAATCAATTCTATGTACGGAACACGGGGGTATAGCCACTGTACTTGACCCTGCACGTGAAAAGGCACCCCTAAATCAGGTCGGCGAGGCATATAATTGTGTCTTTCACGTCTGTATCCACGAAGAAAACATAAACAAAACAAGCAAATAACAGAACTCAGATGATGGTGACTCGTGAATTGAATGAATGCGGAAAACATGGTCAGACTTGCGCAGGATTGAGCAGACGAAGGGAAGCAACCCCGCGGGGGAGGGTTTCGCATTCACCGGCAGAGATTTCGTTTCGGGCCAGCAGACGGCAAAGGCTTCAGTCGTTTTCATTCCGCACTTCCGCGCGGAAACCCGCCTTGCCCCGGGGGACATCAGTATAATAATGACACCGAGCTGCCATTGCCGGCAAATGTGTCAAAAATGCAAAACTTATCCCGCCCTCACCTCGTTGAACCACCCATACTGAAAGTGAATAAGCTATCAATATTTTAGAATTTAGAAGTGCATTCCGTGCTTTTCACTTATTGTGTGTGTTGTTTTCGTGCTCAGAAAACATCGAGTTTTCTCACAAGGAATGACGAATTTCATAGTTTCGAATATTTTCCTTCATGTGAAGGAATGGTTTTTCATTACTGTATTTATTTCTTATCTAGATATCGAAGATGGTATACTGTGTGTTTTTTTAATTCAATTATCCGAAATAATCAAGTTCATATGCAATAAATGTATTAATCCTTTATAAAACGGTTGTGCTTATTCTTCGCTGGCAACTTTTTTTTCGTTTTTAGTACAGTATTATTTTAATCCAGAAGATATTTTAAATATTGCGCAATTTATATTTCCGGGAATTTTAAGTCGAATATTTAATTAAGGTGCTCTCAATAACGAACGCGTCTTCATGAGTTAGTTCAACAGTCGAGATTTTTAATGTGATTTTAAAGTATTTATTTTATAAATTTTCTTTGTCAGTATAGTAAAATGAATTTTTAGCCCGAAAAGTCCTCGAAAGATCTTCAGAAATATGAATTCTCGTTTAAAATAGTGTCATTCATATCAAGAATAATCAACTCACCAGAAATCTGCAGAGTTTTCGATTCCTGTAGTTTATTAATCCCGTTTCTTCAAATTTATCTCGGTGGTGTGAATTGATTTTTTGTCAAAAAACTGCCCGCAGTATGTTTTTAAAAGAATAAAACCATCCTTAAAAAACAATTGAATTTATAAGCTGAAATTCGTAATGTTGCTCCTATTGAGACAAGTATGTCTGAAATGTCGCACGGTATTTGTGACCAAAGTCCAAGGTACATTTTATACAGTATTTTAATTGATGGGATTGCCTTTATATTTTTTTTCTCATTATGATATTTGAAACTCTAATATGGGTCAAGTTACGTAGGAAAAATGTCGTCATATAGCTGTACAGGGAAAAACACATTCGAATCATTAGGAATTGTTGCATAATGAAGGCTGTCTAAAATTAGATTCTGAAGACAAATAATCTTGCTGGTCTCGGTGGACCTTTTATGAACATCTTCATATGTAAACAGCAACGATATTTGCTGCCTATATATTCCTAGACATCAACATTTTCTTTAGACTAGATTTTTCCTAAATGCCGTTTTCGAAACTCTGCGCGTTTTATCTTTAGGGCTTCACAGAATTTTCGAAAACGTATCATGGAAATTTTCAGAAGACTGGAAGCTCATAGACAACGATATTATTTGTACAGGTACACTGAAATTGTTTGCTCGGGTTCCTTGAATATCCCTTCGGGTAAGTCTGTCCATTTTAGGCTTCACAGAATTTTGAAAAAAAAAACCGTTCGTTGCAAGAAATCTTCCAGAATTTCGGCATAATCCCAAAGAAAAAAAAATCTCTAGAAAAAATTGAAACGTCAACAGTTTGATATTTCCCGGGTTTAGGAGGTTGAGTCGCAAAAGACCGCAAAAACTTGTATGGATCCCACAACGATGAAAGGATATCCCAGATATATCGCACACGATCCCAAGCCCAAAAGAAGACATTCAGGAATGAAGGCTATTTTTTTCGGATTTGAATCCTTCCTTCCTTTTACTCCATTCCCTGGTGTGTCCTCTTCTTTTTTTTTTCTCATCGATCACTCACACCGTATTGCTGGTTTCAACCAGCGAGGTCAAATCCAGCACTTGCGGGTTTTCCCTTTTCGTTCATTGACTATATACTTGAGGGGCTTCGAGTCTTCCGCTTCGATGTATGGAATTATGAAGATTAATCACGGATTTGAGAGATTCGATTCCCGCGGAAAAAGTGCTGCAGGACACTTAAGTTCAAGCTGACAATTACATTTCACGCTGCCTCATCTTTAATGACGTCTAGACACAAAAATCGGAAATATTTTGAGGAATCATGAAAATATAATTTTTATTCCCGCCGAAGAAAGTTGACACAACATGAGAGAATAGAAACGGGTTTTTACTTGAAAGCACTAAAAGGAAACCTTTGGATTTCTAGTGCAAATCCCGTTTATAAAATATTAATTCCTGAATGAGCTAAAAAAAAGAAAAGACGACGGCAAAAAGTTTTCATTAAAGATTACTAAATTTTCAAAAATAAACTATTTAATTAAAAAATTAAATGCATTACTCGTTGTTCTGACAAAGCCATGTTAGTTGCATCTAATCCAAGAACTTGATTTCAAAAAAATGTTCCCTTCCACTCTCAGGTGCCTTTGTGAGATATATTGCGAAACTGCCGTTCGATCCTTCTGTCTTATTGTTCCACCTTTATACCAAATAAATGTTATACAGTACTCAAATACTAAATGCATAATATCTTCACGTGATCGAGGGTGTAATGGCGCGTGATTTGCCACTTATACTGTATTATTAATCTTCGCTGAAGTAAAACGTTTTATCAATCTTCAAGTTTGCTTGAATTACATTACATATCAAGTATCCGATGACTATTTTGGATACAAATTCAAATCGCGGTCGAATTTCCGTAAATTTTCTCGAGATGTGCTCTCCACTAACGTTGACGAAAGGTTAACATTTTCTTGCGATGCGAGTTGAACCAAGTTAAGCTGTTCGCCTCTTTCATGTAAAAAAAAATCTGGGGTGAACAGAGCATGAAATTATGCGGAATTAGAGCGAAATTTCGGAGCTTTGTCACTTTCTTCCGTCATTGTCAGTAACCAGAGCCTCTTCCGAGACATTTCTAGGCAAATGCAAACCATAAATATGAAACCGTGTGCAGTATATGCATACAGAAATCCCTCACTGTCGGAATGTCTCATTACGAGACGACGACGAATGGACGTCATATCTCGGTGGTCCTCGAAGCATTAACAATCCCTGTAATTCCCCTTTATTAGTCCAATTACACAAGCTGACAGCCTGACATTCCGTCATGTTTATTCAACCGAGGAGAGAAACGTGATGGATGATGAGTATGTTTTGCGTTGACCCGAAACCACGTCAGGAACTTGTCAAAGGGAGGGTGTTATTGACTGACGTGGGCTTCCTTTCGAAAATCCAGGAAGCGATTATTCAGATTACGAGGAACTTTAACGTGAAACAGCACTTCGATTTCGGGAAATTTTGTTTTCATTCTGTGAAATGGCAACATGGATTTTGGAAACGCCGACGCATTTGTTAATGATGACACCCTTGTGCCTGGGAGAATATTTCTTTTCATTTATTGAAAAAGCTTGAAAAGATCCCGGGTATTATTTTAATACGCTAGCCTAAATAAAAAAAAAACCTGGAATGAACCTCTGATCTCTGTGTTTTCAACATATAGAAAATAATTAGCTGCTAGTACAATTTCAAATTTGTTATAACCGTTCATTTCTCATTTATTTTGCTTCATGGGTCCCCTACTGTAGCCAAAAAAAATTTTTTTTTTCTCTCCCTCAAATATTTAACACACCTCCCGAGTCGTTATTCATGGAATATCTTGTTCGCACAACTGAGCATAGAACCATTACATTTTCACAATAATCCTTAATTCGCCCATTTTCGTTGAAATATTGTATAATAACAAATTACAATAATAATAATTGTATAATTACAAATTGTATAATTACAATTACAGGCATTGTATAATAATGTGAGACGTGTTTCATCCTTTGGAGAAACGCGGGGCGAAAAAAAAGAGACCACGTCGAAGCCTTGAATATGATTTCAGGCGCTCATTAGGCTTGATTTTATCTCCACAATCTGAAAAGTTTCAGAAAGGCTTATTGTTATACAGTAAATGTATTCTTCTAGTCCGGACGGGATTATCTGCAATAACTCTTTAATTTTCGGCCCTGGAAATGAAATTTCCATGACAAAGCTTCTCGTGATTTCTTCTGCGAAATATTTGGAAAACAAAGCATCATTTTTGGCTTAGATTAAATACGAAATCTGACAAAGTTCGACTATAAAATCAAGGCCACACGGGCAGCAATCAGAAACTTAACCTTGGCGTGTGTCGGAGGATTAGGATCAGTAAGACCGTAATTTCGTCGATAAAACCCACATTCAAGAACACGGATGGGGATTCCGGCAGTCGTGGGTCATCTGGCGTGAAGATCAACGACTTAGACTGCTTATAAAGGGTTCAAAGAAATAAAAGTTTGAAAAAAAAATCCAATGTGAAGAGACCAATTTCTCAAGCAGTTCTGCCTAACAGGGGTTCAGCTAATCTGGCATGTGGTACAGTATTTTGCATGTTTATTGTAGAATATTTTTTGTCTTAATACCGTTCTGTAATTTATTACCATATTTAATTGAGTATCGTGCACCCTTGAGTCAGACTCATAACTGGATTTGTAGTCTGAAATTTGGATCAGAACTTATCCTCAAGTAAGATGCACACGGCCCCGTTTTTAGATGGTTAAAAATTTTCACATTTTTTTTAAATAAAGCGCATCAAATTTAAATATTAACTCAAATTCAACATTAAGTCGATTGTCTTTAATACCCGTCAACTGTTCTTGTGTGCCAATAAAAACGTGTTAATTAATTAGAAAAAAAAATGTTCCAGGGGGTGGGATTGAACTCGGACCTCTGCGACCAATTCAGTTCACCATGGGTTTTTTTCTTGGGGCCAAGGAAAACCTGCTCACAGTTTTATTATAGAAATCTACTAAAATTATTTTATTCTTTTAAAAAAATATTCTTAAAATTAATTTTTTCACAAAAGATTGCATTGTCATCAGTTTCTAAGCTATCCTGAAAGTTTCAGCTTGCTAGCTAGTCTGGAAGTGAGTGAAATTTGAGTTTCAAAATTTGATCCGGACAAACAGACAGACAGACAAGAAAGTGAGTTCATAAAAACGTGGTAAAAATCCGCACAAAAGAAGAGGCTGCGGAAGGTTATACCAGTGGAGTTTTTCCACAACGATAAAACTCACAGGATAAAAAAATTCGTTGTGGAGATAATTTTATAGTAGACAATACCCATTTTGTGGGGAGAGAACCCTATGGGACCGCAAAAGTACTTTTACAGAAAAGGATCGTTTTAGAGAGCGTCGATCCACCAGTATAAAAACTCTGGAAAATTTCATGCTTCAAGTAAAAAAAATAATAATAATTGAGTTTCTTTTGCGGCCTTCACTTGAGTCAATGATTTGATCGTCAGCAATGTGGAAGCCCTGATGCGAAAAGAGAAGACCATGCACATATGATTCATGGCCACTTGAAAGGGACAACATCTACACTAAGGTATTTAAAAATCTCTCTTAAATCTTCGCTTGAAAGAAATTTAAAAAAGTTCTCAAGATGTGATAGAAACATTGAGAAATAAAACATTTCAACGTCAAAATTCAGCTGAAATTCAGTTGTGGATGGAATGCAGCGTTTTAATCATCCACACACTTTTCAGTACACTCGTGGTCTGCTATATGGATAAACCCATCTGCACTCACAGAAATGAAACAGTTTCTTTATTGTGCAACGCGGGATTCATCTTCTTTTAGCTACACCTTTCTATTTCTCTCTATCGTATATATATCAAGCAGCGTTTCATTGAGTATATAGTGTAGAGAAGACATAATAGTGCCAAATGCTTGACCGTGGAAATCAGGCTTGATCGAATCACAGTCCAGGCCAATGGAGAGAGTATAGATATAGAGTAGATAGATGTTCATGCATACACGAGGTTTCCCCGCAGACGATTGATTTTTCCATTACGGCCCCATTGAGACGCGATATCGCTGTCGTATTTAATCACTGCGCTCTTACGAAATCTTTCACCGGGAAACGTGGAACGAATTTCAGCAATCGTTTCACTGAACAGGAAAGGAAGGAACAAATTTTAGCGGATGGAAACATCACTGTTAATTCGATAAATTTCACATACCAGATATGGTGAACGAGATTCATCGTGTCCGCGCCTTTTTTTTTTCAACGGACCAGTCGAAAAAAATTGAAGAAGAATCGGTTTTATTGAATTGGAAATAATTTAATAGGCAAATCTTATATGAAGTTTTATCAACAGTACTGTATTTAAACGTTCGATTCGCGGATTGTTGGGGAAACTACAGATCTACAGTATTGTATATTGAGTGAGGTTCTGTGTCGCAGCATTAATCACGTTGAATTCGAAATCATGCAAAAAAAATCAATGAGCTGATTTTTGAATAAGATACTTCCATTGCTATGGCTGTAAAAGTGGTTGTTGCTGCAGTACAGTGCTCTCCCAAACGTTCAATAAAATTTTTAGAACCTTCTCGAAGTCGTCGCATAACGCTTATTTACTTTAGTGGAGTTTGAAAATGGATTATGCCTTTTTTTTTAAACCGGTTCCTCTTCTCAGCACGAAAAAAAGAGAATAAAAATGTGTCCTGCCTTTTCCGTCGAAATTTGGGGCAATTTTAGGGGGAATGAATAATCACATTAGACACAATTCCACAATACAACATCAAGAATTTATCCTGAAGCAAAAATTTACTTTTGGCACTCAAGTCGAAAAATTAGAAAATCCTGTTAAAAATGCTTATAATTATTTTAAAAATATTTCACTGGAAATTCCTTCCGAGAAAAGGAATCTTTTGGGATATGTGTGCGATCCCTTCATCGTGAAAAAGGTAAAAGTTCGGGTGGATGAACAACTACGAAGAATCGAGAGCAAATCATGGGTTATTAACTTATTATGCCATTTAAATGTAGTGAGTAAAATGTGAATGAACCTTACATGGTTCAGTAAGACGATTTCCGTAAAAAATCTCATAAAATATTGTCGGGAAGACTTCGATAGTTGATGGCGGCCCACCCATCAAGACTTCAGATATTTCAGCGGGCCTAATCAAACACGAGAACGCGTGGATTTTATTTTACAAATTTGCTGTTCGGAGATTACCGACTAATTCCTCTATAGTGGACAATATTCTAAAAATGAACCAAGAAAATGGTTCCAGGAAGATAACTTGATTTATGCGAGCAGCAAAGAAGGATAAAGCGCTTTTTTATGAGATCCTGTGCGAAAACGAACCTTGCAAAACCTCGTTAGAAAGCATAAAAAATCCGTACACTGAGAACAGGAATCCAGAGTTTTATCGGCAGTTCCTAATACTACTGAAACCTTGTTCTATCGAAAATTTGCCACACGTGAATTTTGTGGGATCAAGCTTGAAACGTAAAGGGCGTGGAAAATATTGGCTGTACGCAGCAAAACTCAAAAATAAGTTCCGATGAACATTCCAAAAATCGAAGAATATTGCGTAGAAACTCTCCGTTTTCATTGATTCAAATCCCATGGAAGTATACCGTATTCCCTTCATATTTATTCTTTGGAAAAAGCTGAAGTAGCTTAAAATTTGCTTAGTTTCAGCTATTGATATTACTGCGACATACAGTACAATTATTTCGAGTCGCTTATAGTCGCCTATGCTGAAGTATCTCGAATATAGTCCGTATCCGATGTTTTCAATAAGGCAGCTTTTCATGAACAAATTGGCCTATTATAACACACTAAAATTCCCAATCTCAGCTTCAAAATAATTTCATCTATAGACTGATGATTCAAAACCTCGGAAGTTTTACAAATCCAATCTACGGGCAATTCGATGCGGGAGAAAAATCACTTCCGCGCGAACAGAGCAAGGAACATGGTGCTAAACTCAGCAGGCTGCTCACGCTTTGTCTCTTGATAAAGATCCCTCGCGGTGGGGGCTGGTGTAAATGCGGTGAAATGTTGCGTAGCAGTGGCAGTATATATAGGTGTTGATGGTCTTCGCTTTCTTGTATTTTGAGGGGGAAAACAAGAAAAGGACCTTTAATGCTGTTCGGAAGGAAAAAAAAACAGTTCTGTTGTTGCTCTGCAATAAACTAGTTCACGCGTGATCACGTTTTTACCGTGTCCCGAGCATTGTCTAATTACGCGGTCTTGGTTTATAATGGCTCCGCGANGAGGTTTCCCCGCAGACGATTGATTTTTCCATTACGGCCCCATTGAGACGCGATATCGCTGTCGTATTTAATCACTGCGCTCTTACGAAATCTTTCACCGGGAAACGTGGAACGAATTTCAGCAATCCTTTCACTGAACAGGAAAGGAAGGAACAAATTTTGCAGATGGAAACATCACGGTTAATTCGATAAATTTCACATACCAGATATGGTGGACGAGATTCATCGTGTCCGCGCATTTTTTTTTTTCGGACCAGTCGAAACAAATTTAAGAAGAATCGGTTTTATTGAATTGGAAATAATTTACTAGGAAAATCTTTCGTGAAGTTTTATAAACAATATGTAAACGTTCGATTCGCGGGTTGTTGGGGAATCTACAGATCTACAGTATTACGTATTGAGTGAGGTTCTCATGTGTCGCAGCATTCATCACGTTGAATCCGAAATCAAGCGAAAAAATCAATGAGCTGGGTTTTGAATAAGATACTTCCGTTGCTATGATGGCTGTAAAAATGGTTGTTGCTGCAGTACAGTGCTCTCCCAAACGTTCAATAAAATTTTTAGAACCTTCTCGAAGTCGTCGCATAACGCTTATTTACTTTTAGTGGAGTTTGAAAATGGATTAAGCCTTTTTTCTAAACCGGTTCCTCGTCTTCTCAGCACGAAAAAAAGAGACTAAAATATGTCCTGCCTTTTCCGTCGAAATTTGTGGCAATTTTAGGGGGAATGAATAATCACATTAGACACAATTCCACAATACAACATCAAGAATTTATCCTGATGCAAAAATTTACTTCTGGCACTCTAGTCGACAGTCCTTCGAAAAATTAGGAAATTCTTTTAAAAATGCTTATAATTATTTTTTAAAGGAATCTTTTGGGATATGAGTGCGATCACTTCATCGTGAAAAAGGTAAAAGTTCGGGTGGATGAACAGCTACGAAGAACCGAGAGCAAATCATGGGTTATTATGTCATTTAAATGTAGTGAGTAAAATGTGAATGAACCTTACATGGTTCAGTAAGACGATTTCCCTAAAAAAAATATAATAAAATATTGACGGGAAGACTTCGATAGTTGATATATCAAGACTTCAGATATTTCAGCGGGCCTAATCAAACACGAGAACGCGGGGATTTTATTTTACAAATTTGCTGTTCGGAGATTACCGACTAATTCCTCTATAGTGGACAATATTCTAAAAATGAACCAAGAAAATGGTTCCAGGAAGATAACTTGATTTATGCGAGCAGCGAAGAAGGATATAAAGCGCTTTTTGATGAGATCCCGTGCAAAAACGAATCTTGCAAAACCTCGTTAGAAAGCATAAAAAATCCGTACACTGAGAACAGAAATCCAGAGTTTTATCTGCAGTTCCTAATACTACTGAAACCTTGTTCTATCGAAAATTTGCCACTGGTGAATTTTGTGGGATCAAGCTTGAAACATACAGGGCGTGGAAAATATTGGCTGTACGCAGCAAAAATCAAAAATATTTTCCGATGAAAATTCCAAAAATCGAAGAATATTGCGTAGAAACTCTCCGTTTTCATTGATTCAAATCCCATGGAAGTATACCGTATTCCCTTCATATTTATTCTTTGGAAAAAGCTGAAGTAGCTTAAAATTTGCTTAGTTTCAGCTATTGATATTACTGCGACATACAGTACAATTATTTCGAGTCGCTTATAGTCGCCTATGCTGAAGTATCTCGAATATAGTCCGTATCCGATGTTTTCAATAAGGCAGCTTTTCATGAACAAATGTGCCTATTATAACACACTAAAATTCCCAATCTCAGCTTCAAAATCATTTTATTTATAGACTGATGATTCAAAACCTCGGAAGTTTTACAAATCTAATCTGCGGGCAATTCGATACGGGAGAAAAATCACTTCCGCGCGAACAGAGCAAGGAACGTGGTGCTAAACTCAGCAGGCTGCTCACGCTTTGTCTCTTGATAAAGATCCCTCGCGGTGGGGGCTGGTGTAAATGCGGTGAAATGTTGCGTAGCAGTGGCAGTATATATAGGTGTTGATGGTCTTCGCTTTCTTGTATTTTGAGGGGGAAAACAAGAAAAGGACCTTTAATGCTGTTCGGAAGGAAAAAAAAAACAGTTCTGTTGTTGCTCTGCAATAAACTAGTTCACGCGTGATCACGTTTTTACCGTGTCCCGAGCATTGTCTAATTACGCGGTCTTGGTTTATAATGGCTCCGCGAAGAAGTTACCCAGTTTTCGCCAACACAATACGCTTTTGACACGATGAGCTGTTTTCTAAACCTTTTTGAAATTGCATTACTGTTCACCGCTGGACGTCAATTCCTTCCGTAAGCTTAATAGCTGTATAAAGGGCGAATAAATCACTGAAAAGATTTCTTCAACTTAATCTTGCTCACTAATCTAAATGGTCCCAAGACATCTATATCGTATTCCAGTTGGAACTCATCCGATGTGATTTCTTGATGACTCCTCCCTTCCAACCGCCCTCGCAGTCAGTTCGAGTTGGAACTCGCACACGGGCAGGCTTCATTTGGCCGTTGCAACTGAAGCACTCCGGGGGTGTTTCTCATCAATCCGGGCAGATTTTCGGCGTTTCCTTCTGTTCCTGAGAATCATTTTATGATTTTAATGTTAATTATTGATCGTGCTATCTTCCGGATCCTTTCGGGAACCTTTCATGGTGGTGTGTCAGTGTTCGTTCATTTTTGACCACGTGGCGTGAACCAAAATGAACGAGAGTAGAATGGCTTCGGGGAGGAAGGAAATTATTTGGAAGTGATACTTTCCCGTGTATGTTGCAAACCACGACCGATTGTTGAGTCTTATTCATCAGACTTGATCTGTGTGCAAATTTCACATCGTTGAACGACATATGTCGATGTTACGTGGAACAAAAATGCTAGCTTACACTTACCCCAAGTTCCCGTGTATACAGGATGAGCGATTTCTTCGGAAGTGTTCGTACATTTCCGAATAATTTAAACTATATTGCCTGTTCAATTCTGTAATTTTTGAAATCAATTTTAATACGAAAATCTCGGATGAATTTGTTTTATTTATTTATCTACTAAGACCTTGAATTGAATTAATTAAATATATGAGTATCGAAAGAAGATCCGCTCTCCGATTTAATTATGTGCCTCTCTCCGCCAACAAACCCGTACCTTCTTCCGCGCACTACCAAATGATTGGCAAGTGTTCAGTGAAAAATTTAGAAAATCGCTGTTTGAAATTTTTTGTACGAACTCTCGAGTACAGTACAGTATATCTACTGTATAAAGGTGAGAAATTTGCAAGCTGTACTCCTCCGGCAAAAACCATGTCTTTGCTTTTTTGAATTATAAGCATTATTCCTCACAAAGCCAGCAGATCTGTATCTGAGAATGATGAAATGCGCGATCATTTATCCGTTCGTCCTGACTTGGCAGCAAAAAATATTAGAGGAAGAAAACAGAGGAGAGGAATCCGCCCAAAGAAATCTTCTGGCGAATTTCTTCGTTGCTGCAGTATTATGCATTAAAGCGAGAAATTTGTCTTGGAACGTGTGCACCGTGTGTTCCATGGGGTTCATATCTAGCTGTCACCTAGGTGACACAAACTTTTTTTTTTTTTTTTATCACTGGCGAAACTACGTTTCCTTATACTCAGTTGCCTTGCATGCGCGGGGATTCACGCGGAGTCGAAAATACGAAGAGATTTTTCTGGGAGTTATGACCACATGATCGTGTAATTTGTGTTGAAGGAAGGCAATTGAAATATGGCGGAAAACTACTTATTCGTACTAAAACGGCACATTTTTACTGCTTAGATTAGAGTACTGTACTATATTTGAGAGAAGAAAGGTAGAATTGCTGTTTGTTTTCGAGGCATCTTTGAGAGCAATTCGATCCACATGATGAACTGATACTATGCGAATACGACATGAATTTTTACTTCGAGATGCCACAATTTATCTCTCTATTCAACTGATAATGAGGTTTATATCTAGCTGTCTGTGGTATACACTAATTTG
>CAJPEX010003360.1:0-29572 GCA_905338405.1 Notodromas monacha
AAGTCCCTCTCTGCTGGCAGTAATTTTTTAAAATTAGTTAAATGGATGGTAAATTGGTGAGAGAAATGCCCAAGAACTTTTCTTGCATCAATTTTAGGGTTGGAAATATCTGTTTCTTGTTATTTTGCCTGAAATGTATTTGCAATTTTTTAAACAAAATGTCCCTGTGCTGGTTAGTCAGTGTCCTCATGTTGAGCCTTTTTTATTAATTTTTATTAGAAAATAAGTGTCCCAATGTCAAATTGTCAGCAGGTCAAAGTGTCCGCATGTGGCGGTCTCACTGTAGGTATTCTAAATTTCAACTCGATCCGGAATTCATTTTCTCCGATGACTTCAAATTATTTTGTAGAATACGTCATAAAAACGTAAGTTCAAGTCGAATATCAGGTGTGGGGAATTTGATTCGCCGTACTTTTTTTTTTTACGTGCAATGCAATATTCCAACTACTGTATACTGTAAACTTCACTTGGGATTAATTTCCTCCGATGACTTGGAATTTTCTACGAAAAACCATTATTAAAATTCGAACTTGAGTTGTTGAGGGGCTGAATTTTATATTCGAGTATCTTCATCATTCCCAACATTAAATCATGTAGTCTCTCTCATAATGTAAAATTAATCATGGATTTATTTCCTCCTGTGACTCGAAATTATATTTCAACAAAAAAACCTTGTTTCAAGTAGAATTTCAGGTGTGAAGAAATTACCTTTTATTTTAGACTATATTTAGAAGTATACGTACCGGATCATTCGAAGCATTACATACAGTATTCTGAGGTGAACTCCATCATGCTTTCATTTCCTCCTGTTGCTCGAAATTGAATTTTTAATGACAAAAAACCTCCTTTTTAGTCGAATTTCAGGTGTGTGGAGCGGTCTTATTTTTATATTTGACTATACTGTATAAACCGCGGGAACGGGATTGATTCAATGTTTATTGATGGAAATTTTTGAATGTAAAAATAAAGGAACGCGGACAATTTTTGAAAGATTACGAATAAGAGGTGATACGGGAATCCTCATTTAACCAAAATATATTTCATATGACAAAATGCAGACACTGCTCCCAAATGGCCCGAATTCTTTGGTTAAACTCATTTTCAGTGAAGTCCTGAACACAGTATGAGGCAAAAAGATATTTCTTAAACGTTGAGCCCTAAAAACCAAATACAAAAGGAGAGGTACAATGTTGACTGAAGGAAAAAAATGATTCATCACGAGATGGAAAACCCCTAGTTAGTGCCAAAAACATGATTTTGAAAACAGAAACTGTGCAAAAAGAATGTTTGAAACAGATTTTGCTGGAAAATGGTCCAAATTTGATTGAAACATTTTTTTAAACATAAAAGTCTCTATTTTGTGGCTAATTTTTGAAGATTCTTGATCTGAAGTAAAATCTCATTATAATAAACTTGTGGGGACTTCCAAAAACGTTTTTTGTAACAAATACATTTTTCTTAAGAGATTTTCAAAATGTTGGACTGATCGGTGGATTTCCGGCAAATTAAACCTGAAAGCATTCAACATCTTCCTTTTGTGACCTTTTCAGATGTTTTCACCATCTGAAAAACTGCAATCTTCAAAAAGAAGTTTAAATGTCAATAACAAGCGTTCACTCTGCATAACTGGTCAACACCAATACTTTTTTTACTTTTAGTTTTTCTAAAAAAAAATTCTGTACAGATTTGTAAGAGTAGATATGTTCCAGAAAAGCTTACAATTTCTAAGCATCAGCACAGGATTTCTCAAGTATACAAGCCCTTTTTAACACAAGTTTTGTTGGGTTAATTTATTCATCTTACTATTATCCTAACTCAGGAGAAAATGTTGAAAGAGAAATTGTTCAAGTGGATTTTGAACAATTTTTATCCTCAATTCCATGTTATCTCCCAAGAACCAGTTCACTGTCACACTTTTAATGGGAAGTCTGAGACTGTACCTGCCTTTGTTGGGGATTTTTTAAATAAAAAAATCACAACATGATCCTCATAGAAAAGTTCTTTATACTGGAATTGGTGAGTTTGTTATAACAAGATTTTTATAGCATGTACCTATAGGATTTCTGCTTAGACTTTAAAAAATTGTGTTATCTGTACCTACAATTTTATTGAAACTGAATTTGTTGTAACAAGATTTCTCTGTATCACAATGTCCAGTAATATGATTTTGTTTTTCAATTTTATCTAAGTTTTCTTTCAAAGTGATTCCACTCACATTTTTTCTTCCTCAAATAAAAGAATCCAAGATTTCCTCCCCCGCTCATCACCTGACACAGAAGGATGTTTCTATATGTGTAGAAGTCTCGAGAGAAACACGCGTGTGAGTTCAAGGGTATGGAATTCAAATAAGTTTTCGGGAAATGTACGCATAATGGTGTTGAATTTAGAAACAGTTTGTGTTCACTGTTCAGTGACCGTTTGAAGCGAACATGTGCCTGATCCACGCAGGGTCACTTGTTTCACTCCTTTAATTATATTTTTACTCTGGTAACATTGTCCTCCTATATTTGCATGATGTAACTTTCATGACTGATGAAAAGTCCTTAGTTTCTTTGTTCATGGAAGTATTACTGCACAAGTTTTAAAAGTTATACAGTTCAGCCTTTCCAATGATGTTTTCGAATTCAACCTTACACTTGAGGTTTATTTTCAATTCGGCAAGTACAGTACAATATTATCTGATACAGTATGTGCATTGAGGAAAATCATTTCTTGAATACAATTTTTAAAATTTTTCATGAATATATGTCTTATAACAAGCAGTTGCTTAATACTCTGACAAAGAGCATGACACATGACTATTTTCATATCATTTATTGGTTTTCTGGAACAGGGGTTCCAAAATTCTTTTCCAGAATGACTACAAACCTTGACTGAGGAAGACTACCGTATTTACTGGAGTACCATGCACACCTTTTTTCCCAAATTTCAGAAGAAAAAAAAAGGGTGCGCATCATAAGCGGGTACAAAAATTGCAAGAAGTTTTAGGAAATATGTGTGCATTATACTTGATTATAATGCAGATATTTTGAGCAAATGTAACAAGAAAACGTTTTTTACTGAAAATGTTGAAAATTGATGAGATCATTGTTCAATTCATTCCTAAAGTCAATTTTTGGTTTTTATTTGCAAAATTTTGTGGTTTCAGATGCACTAAAAATTGGGGTGTGCATCTTACTCGGGGATAAGATTTTAGCAAAATTTCCAACTTAAAAATCCCTCTGCACGCCTTACTTGAGGGCGCGTGGTACTTGAGTAAATACAAGCATGAAGTTTTGAGCAATGTACTGCATTGAATAGATTGTCACATTTAAAAAATACAAAAAATTAAAAGTGAATACTCTCACAGCAGAATTAAAATGGCTACTGAGAAGATCCACACAGATATTTTATAAATGGGGAGTATCTCCCAATTTGTGTACTGTATATGTAGATCAATAAAATCAATCTCTGGCCAGACAAAGTAGTTTGTACCGTATTTGTGTAGATCTTCTACATGCAGTCAGTTTGACCAACATTTTTAATGCATAAAATGCAGTTGTTTATATCTGTTTTCTTGGGTTTTGGGAACAGTTGCTCAAAAACTGTATCCCTAGAATGACAAAAAAAATCCTGGGAAAATTTGACCAAGGGAGGATATGAAGCTGTGGTAAAGTTTTGAGTTGCATGTGGTTACCAAAGATTTTTGAAGCTTAACTGATACTTCAAACCAAGTTTTTCAATTTGACCTGGAAATGCTGAACAGTACAGGTGGTACCTTGAAATGTGTCAACCCCAAATTTTGTCTGTCCCACAATTTGGGGAGTTTGACTTGCAATTTTACATTTGCCCTGCAGTTTGACCCAAAAGAAGGTTCAAAAACATCAAATATGATGCAAAAAACATTGTAAAGTGAGACCCCCACATGCAGATACATTGACCTTCATACAATTCAACATAGGGACACTTATTTTCCCATAACAAATCAATAAAAAAAGGCCCAACATGAGGAAACTGACTCAAAATAGGGACATTTTGTGAAAAAAATTGCAAATAAATTTCAGGCCAAATTACATGAAACAGATACTTCCAACACTAAAATTGATGCAAGAAAAGTTTGTGGGCATTTCTCTTACCAATTTACCATTAGCTAATTCAAAGAAATGATCTCCATCATCATAGAGGAAATTCCTTCTCTCTTTTTCTTTTGAATGTTATTTTTACAGAGAATGCCAACATTTCTATGTACTGTACAGAGATATCATCCAGTATTCAATTCCCCAAATGACCATTGTGTGTTGAAATATTTTGATTGAATCAGTTTAAATTAGGACAAAATTTTTTTATATGAAATTATGGTGAGTATCTTGTACATGAAACACTAATTAAAATTATATAACATAAGTCTGAGGGAAAATGAGACTTAACTTAGGGAAATTTTGACTTAGGAACACTCTTGATGCACCAATTACATCCTCATCTTGGGGGTCTCACTGTATTTGACATTGCTTCACAATTAAACTGCTTCCCATTTTGACCCTAGTCCAGCAGCAGATTAGAGTCAAATTGCAGGGCACCACCTATATTGTAGGTAACCTTTGATTCAAGAAACAAGGTAGTGTTTTCTATTTTTTAATATATTTTTAATGGAATTCATTTACAAAAAAAGGAGCATGAGGTTCTTAAATTAATTTAAAATGGACAAACCAGGCTTAACATGCAAAATAAAAACATTCAAAAGATAAATACTTCATGCAAAATTACATTACGCACACCAAGGATGCATTTCACATTTCTTCTCACTAAAATTGATGCTCATCATTATATATTTCTTTGATTTCAGAAACATACAGTATATAGCTATAGTGCAGCATAACAATTGAAGAATAGGATTCTGTGCATGTTCCTTTCTGCTGGTCCTTGTAACCAGAGTCAAGTTTAACAAGTAACATTTTATTTGATGCACGCAGGGGGACTCTCTCTGTCAAAATCTTGTCTACAAAAATACTCTCTGCATGATTTTTCCCCCAACAGTGTTCTATTAAAAATCTCATAGGGGTTCTCTGCAACAAAAATTTCTCTGCAAGGAATTTTGTTGCAGAGAATTCATCTGTGCTCAAAACTCAATACACAGTGCACAGTATTTTCTCCTTTCATTTGAGTACCACACATCCTCAAGAAAGTCAGTGTTTTTCAGTCTAAAATTTGAGAAAATGGTATTCCCAACTACCATATTTACTTGAGTACCACGCACCCTCAAGTAAGGCATGCACAGGGTTTTTTCAGTTGGAAATTTGGCTAAAATCTTAACCCCCAGTATGACTTGCACCCCAATTTTTAGTAAATCTAAAACCAAAAAATTTTGAAAATATAAAAAAAAGTTTGACTTTAGACATGAATTTAACAAAAATCTGACAAATTTTTGACTTTTTCAGTACAAAAAGGTTTTCTTGTCAATTTTTTTTCAAATTTCTCCCTCATGATTAAGTATAATGCACATATAGCACTTTTGAAAACTTCTTGAAAAATGTGTACCCGCTTATGACACGCACCCCTTTTTTTCTTCTGAAATTCAAGAAAAAAGGTGCGCAAGGTACTTGAGTAAATACGGTAATACAAGTACCCCATTTTTAGTGACTCTAAAGCAACAATATTTCAAAAATATGAAAACCCAGATTTGAATTTAGACATGAATTGAACATGACTTCAAGTAATTTTCAACATTTTACATTATAATCTGACTTTCCAGTAAAATTGGTCCAACTTTTCCCAATAGAGTCAAGTATCAATACACTTTATTAAAAACTTTTATTTAGGCATGATTTGATCCTGAAAGCTAGATTTTCATCATTTCCAATAAAGTAATTTTTTTTCAATTGCAATGATCCTAAATTGCCATCAGAATCAAATATGTGCAATTGCAGGCATAATCTTTAGAATAAATGTATACTGTCTGTCTATGACTTATACCCTCTTTACCCCTCTCAATTTTGAGAAGGAAAAAAAACAAAACTTCCCGGCTGTACTTGAGTAAATGCGGTGCTCGAGTTAATACCGTATGTGAACTGGCATGAATGAATTTGTGTCATTGTTAAAATCTGTTTTAAAATGCTCTAGACCACGTGCTCTGTCTCTATGCGTCTATGCATTCCCTCAGAATAATAATAATTATGGGCAGTCGGATGTGGATTGCTGCTGGTGGGATTTTTATTTTTATTTTACTCCTCTCGTCGTCGTCGTCGTCAATACGTGATCCTCACTCCTTTTTCAGTAACTTCGCTCATTAATTGCACCCCGCCTTAGAAAAGACCTCTAGCCACGCCATTACACGCGGCTCTCTCGCACAGTCACACCCACCCGACATCGTCGTCGTCGTCGTGCAGCCAGCTTATATATACTGTATAAGAGGCGATAAGAGAGGGAATAACCGACTCTAAGCTGGTTCTTCTTTTCCGAGGCACCAGCATGACATATATATGACATATTTCGGTTCGACTCGGCCTTTTTCCAAAAACTGTTGGGCTTTTCTGCGGGATAATGAGTTGGCTTGTGTCCGCTGTGACTGACTTGTGTCCGTTGTGACTGAGTAGGCCCAAGCTTATATTGGGATAGAAGGGGAGGAGGAAAAAAAAACACAAGAAACGAAGAAGAAACCCGCCCGCCGCGGGTTCGGGATCTGATATTTCCCCTCTTGCTGATGCTTGTTTGACCCGGGGCCTTCGTCCCATCTTTCTCTCTCTCTCTCTCTCTGATGGTCTTTACATACTCGTTCCCCGTCCTGATAGCCTTGTTGCACCTGTTATGTATTTATAACGTGTTGGCTTATACTATCTTGTTCTCCGCAGTTACCAACTTACAGTAGTTGAGTAGTATATAACCCTAGTAAATGCAGTAAGTACCACATTTACTCAAGCACCTACCTCACCTTTCTTTTTTTTCTCAAATTTGAGAGGATAAAGGTGGTGCACCTGAATTTTCCAAACATTTCTAGAAATTTAGATGTGCCTTGTACACCATTGTTCCCCAGCAACCTTTTTGGGTCCGCAGACCAGTATATTTTCATAAACTTGAATGCAGAAACAAGAAATTTGAATGCAGAAAAAATAAATTTGAATGCAATACATTTTTCTTTTAATGATCAACAATTTCAAGTTTGGGTCATCATCTGGGTTTGTTGTAACAATATCTCACTTGTGTAATGCATCTTTCTGTCTTGTTATTGTGCGCTACTTTGGGGTATGGGATACAGACAAATTGAGACAGACAATTTGAGACTGGAAAAATTGAGACAGACAATTTGAGACCGGACAAATTGAGACAGACAATTTGAGACTGGACAAATGGAGACAGAAAATATGAAAGAGGAACAATTCAAGACAGGGACATTCTGAGACAGAAAATTTTGGGGACTGGGACAAATATATTTTCAACTCAATAAGAACATTTGGAGCATTGAATAGTATATCTCTGTACTGTGCATTTAAATGTTGGCATTAAAAAAAATTACACTCAAGTCACAAAGGGAGAAGGAATTCCCTCCATGCCATAGGTAATTTTTTTTAATTAGCTGAATGGATGGGAAAATGATGGGAGAAATGAACAAGAAATTTTCTTGCATAAATTCTAGGGTTGGAAATATTGTATCTGTTTCTTGCAATCAAGCCACATGAAAGTCAATTTTTTAAAATTTACTAGCAATTTTATCATCCAACGCCCTCATGTCAATCAAGTCAGTGTCCATATGTTGGGCCTTTTTTATACCCTTTTTATTGAAAAACAAATATCCCTGTGTCGAATTTTCCTCATGTCAAGGTGCATAACGTGCATATGGATAACATCCAAGAATATGGAGGAAATTTTTGCCTTGTTCTTGAAGTTGATTCAATGCTTCGTACGAAAATCAGTGAACTCGGGTTTACATAGAAGTCAGAGCTAAATTTAAAGCAGATTTGGGCAGCAAGTGATTTTACAATCTTTTCTATCAGCTCATTAAATACATTTTAATTTGTGACGGTTGATGATGAAGTGATGTCGCTCTTCTGAAATATACAAAATAAATAAAAATAAAAAAACCTATGAACCAATACGAGAAAATCGTTTTTTTCGTACTGCAATATAAATTTAAAGGAGAAAAGCGCTACCAAATCAAATGATTCCATTCACCGCAAAATTTTGAAGTCTCCAGAGTTTTCGGAAAAACCGGTAACAGCATTTCTCTGCTTGATAAACCCACGAGAAATATATATATATCTTTTTTTCACGAAACGAACTCGTTTCGCACGATATCCGGCCATCATAGCCACCGAAATAAATGCTGCTAGTGGACCTGCACAACTGAAAATTCCAGGAAAATGAAGGAATGCGTGTACGGTACAAACATATATATATATATATATATCTACGTACGAACGACAAGTGTCTCAACTGAGAAAAATATGGAAGGGTGCCGTACCGCAGTCCCAGAGACGAGTTATTTTTACCCAGATTATATAGTGCCTCTCAAGGCAAACGTCTGAACCATCAAGAGCTGCTTATAAGGACAAAGCCCCAAGGGAGAAAAGAAAGATTTTGCTTAAAACTCGAAGCAAAACCGTGAAGATACACGCGATGGCATCCATCCACACGAGCGCTACGAAATGCCCCCGTATCTTGCATATAAGACCATGATGAGAGCCTACACATATATGTAATGTATATATGTACATAAATGCCCGGAAAACCCGAGACCTGATGGAATGCTCTCCCTCGTTTAATCCAACTCGCATTCAAAGGATTTCGAAATAAATCTGTGTCGATACTCACGAATAAGATAAGTATAGAGCACATTTGAACACGCTCGAGATGGTTTCTTTGAAGTATATAGAGGCTCGTTTGAACTAGGGACTCAGTGAGGCAGCATCCAACTTTTATATTTTTGGAAAAGCGCCGCTTCAATTTCAAGTTTTCGGTCATTCAGGAAAAGGGATTCTCTCGAAAATTCTGCAATTAAAATAGGACGAAAATGAGAGCAAAATTTGAACACTTTTGAGATGATTTCTTTGAACTAGAAACAGAGAGGCAGTGCCGACTTTTTTTCTTTTTTTTTTTGGAAAGCACCGCTTCATTCCAATTATTCCGTTATCTAGCACCAAGAAGGGATTATCTTGAAAATTTAGAGCAACATTTGAACACGTTTGAGATAGTTTCTTTGAACTATAGAGCGAGGCAGCATGCAATTTTTATATTTTTGGAAAAGCGCCGCTTCAATTTCAATTTTTCGGTCATCCAGCAAAAGAGATTCTCTTGAAAATTGTACAATTTAACGAAGATGAAAATGAGAGAAAAATTTGAACACGTTTGAGGTAGTTTCTTTGATTAAAGACTCAGAGCGAGAATCAGTGTCAATTTTTTCTCAATTTTCAGAAATCACCGCTTCAACTTCAAGCTCTTGGTCATCAAGAGAAACAGATTCTCTTGAAATTCGTGCAATCAAAAGTCATTGCAATTTTTTGCAGGTGGCTGCAAATAATAGGTTCACAACGGGAAATTAACAACCAATTATGAACAGAAATTCCGGTTGACTCAAAATAAACCAACCTCGTCACTCTCCTTCAGACGAAGTGTGACCCAATAAATGAAACTCAATGCTTTTGAGTGAGTTTTGATTCGAAGGTTGCAATTCGCGAAGAAACATGATCCTACATTTTACAGTAATTTCTATGGATTTATAATCAAAATTAAAAGTACAGCTTTTATATGAATGATGAATGAACAGAACACTTTATTCGCCGCTTTTCAGCGTTCACAAGGTTCACTCAAGATTTCCACAACCAAACCCCCCTTCCCACCCAACCCAAATCCATTCAATGACATTTTAATCACTTCAGAGCAGGAAAGCACAAATTGCTAACAAAAATAAAAGAAAAACAATACAACATGAAATACAACTGGACATCTGACACTTATGCATACACCCATTCATTCCCTGACATTGGAAACAAAATATATGTAAAAATTAATTTAAAGCACAAGGTCTTCAGCTTGTTTCTGTGTGAGGTTTAGTTGAATGAACAAACTAGAGAGAATATTTGATGAGAAATCATGTAAGGCCAATAGTTTATCTTGATCCTTTCAGATTATTTATTTTATTCATCATCTCTATGCTGCTCAGTGTAACAAGAGTTGTTTTTGTTTTTTGGGCTAATTCCAATCCAAAAGATCAGATTCCAGCTGGTTTTCTTCTGCACACTTATTTTCTATCTTGAAGTCAAGAAAAGTGTGTTAAATTTGTTACAGTCTTTTCCTAATTTTCTTTTATGAACAAGATAAATAATTGAACATTTTTGCTTTGAAGTCTTATGAAAATGTGTGATCCAACATGCTAGTGGCATGGGGACAAGGTCTACACCAATTACTGTAATTCCAGCACATGTAGTGGGGCCCACTGTACTTTATATCTAATTTCTCAGTGTGCTTTCTACATGTGGAAAATTTTACTCATTTACACATTGCAAAAAAATCTCCCTTTATTACTTGAGACGTATTCTTGGAAAACGTCTCAAGAATCAAGATACAAACCAAAATTTCCAAATTTTAATTTTTCAAGGCATTTCCTGGGATGTCAAAAGTACAATATTTTATTTTCTCCAGAGCTGCAAAAATCATGCAGAATCAATAAATTGCCAGGGTACCAAAACCTTCCAGTGTCTTAAAATCTGAGACACTGTATCCTGAGACGAAGTCTGTCTTTGATCACCATGCTTTAACTGGGGGTAGTTTAATCTATTCTTCTCTTATAATAAAGAAGAGATAATTTTTTAAGCAGATGAGAAGCTCAACTTTTATCACAGGAGTGAGTGTTGATGAGAACCTGTTCTGCAGCACAATTTTCCGATGATGCATCACTTCTGTGCCCAATCAAAGTTTGACTTTTACATTCTTGCAGGCTGAATTAATTAAGGGATGGTGAAATCAAACTTTCTGGGTCCCCAGCATTGCCATATGTTTATGCTGATGATGATCAATAAGTGATCCAAGAGAAAAAGTTTGTCCCCAAAAAAAAAATGAAAGAGGTGTTCATGAAATGACTCAGTTGTAGTTATGGCTGGGGTATATAGGGTTACGAAATGCGAAAATTCGTCTCCGGTTTTGCCAGGACTTGAGTAAAAATGTAGTACAATGAGTAAAAAAAAAAACAAAAAAAAAGAGCGGCATGATTCGAAGCAGTCAGTATTTTCCGGAAAATTTTGAATAAATCTACAATTTGTGGAAAACTCGTTTCGACCAAGCGAATTTTTCTGATATTTTTCTGTTCATTACGCATTATTTTTTTCTCAGACATTGTATTTATCAATTTTTTTTTTATTCATGAATATACTAGGATTTCTTCAGTCAGAAAATTTGGAGCTAAACCCTTAATCTTCAAACTAATTGTCCAATTATGTGCATATTTTAGGGATTTTTTTGAAGGTGAAGTACAGTATTCTCGAAATTTTTGAAATCGCCCACAAACTCACAAGCAGCTGCTGTCCATTAAAAATTTAAGAAAAACTTGAGTTATTAACAGGTGCAAATTCCTCTGCTGTGTTCTTCATTTTGAAGGCATAAAAAATAATTGGGCTTTCAACCAAAATAATCAAGGGTAAAAATAAAGAAGGATAAAACATTTTGCTTTAGAATCCATCAATGTTGGGGTGAAACAAATGCTTTTGTACAATCAACCCATTCCTGAACAGTTCAGAAAGTTAAAACTGATAGAATGAGAAGAAAAAATACTACAGTATTCGTAAAAATTCTCAATTTCAATCAGCGTCAGAAAAGTTATATTCGTCAATTTCTAGTTCAAAGATAAATCCTAGTTTGAAAGGACAAAAAAAGAGGAGACATTCTGAAAAATATTCAATACGTACTGTAGGAACGAATAAGGTAGGAAGTGAATGAATAACACAGTAAGTCCGGCCTTGTGATGCAGGAGGATTCTACAGTTATGGAATCAGTACCTGGAGTACTTCCATTTCGTATGCTTAAAAAAATAGGCATTTATAGTCTCCAGCTCAGAGACTATTTCTCAAGTCCCATCTGAGGTTCTCCAATTGTGTTCCATATATAGAGTCCTATTGAAAGACCCTTCATGATTACACATATCTCGTCACAAGCTTCCCAAAAAAAAAAACTGCAGTGGTACTTTGACGTTCAAAAGATTCGACTTCTGGACGCATCAAACTTCAAAAAAATCTGCCACAAAAACATCATCTAGAAAATGTTCCAACAAGATAGGGACACCTCAAAAATCCCACATATGTAGAAGAATTGAGTTTTTCTAAATTTTTATATCTCTTGAACAAACTGATTTTTTTATTCACAGAAGTTGAAAATAAATTTCACTGTGAAATTACTCCAATGCAGTACTGTTCCCCAACCCGTGGTCTGTTGATTGGCACAGGTCTGCATAATAAATTTATCAAAAGTAGTAATTAAGTCCATCAACTTTATCTGGCGTTTTGGAAATGACAATGGCAATTGAAATTGTCTGGTGAAAAAGAAAAGTTAGCTTCTCTCTTAAGAATAATTCAGACACATTTTCACCTGCTGAAATTTTATTATATTTTTATGTTTTCATTCTGAGAAATATTTCTTTGAACCACCTTTCTAATTTTTTGAAGACATTCTGCCATAGCTGCTTCATGGTTTTTATTTTTTTTACCTAACAATGAATACCTAACAAAGTTTTTCAAGCAACCCTTTTATGAGTCTGCAAAAAGTTATTTCTGGTCAACAGAAAATTTTTGAGAAATTGCCAGGCTAAAAAAATTTTGAGGAAATTTGCCAGTCCATGAGCCTAAAAAGAATGGGGAACACTGCTCTAATTCATAGTATAAATGAACAGGCTGATTTTGTACTGTACTTCTTTTTCTAGTTCTTACCATAATCTGTGCACACTGTAAAGTATAGCTAGACTTGTTCTTGCTTTTTAATTCTTGAGCTCATTTTGATGCCAAAAAATCAAATTTTGTGTGGTTTTTGTTTGGCACATTTATTTTCTGATTCTTTTAGGATTTATTCTTAATTTTGATGAACAGGAGAACAAATTAAATATGTTCTGTTGAAGTCTATGGCAAAAGTTGATCTAATATTTGGATGCTTTGACATAGGGACAAGGTCCAAGCACCAATTATTTTCACATCTTGGGGCCCCAATGAATATAAATAAAAGTTGCTTTCAATGAAATATGATAGAATAGTAATAGTGGTTGCAATGCACATAGGCATGAACCTCTGCGTACATATTTGAAGTATAAAAGTAATTGGGAAAAGTCAAGATATGTTGCTTTGATTTCCAAAAATTTAGGCCTCCAATGAACAGAAATGACAAGTAGTTTCTCAGAAAAGAATCAAGTCATGTAGAAATGATATTTCGAGGCGGGCACATTTCTTCTCATGTTTTTTTCTTTCAAATTACGATGCACAGTACATCTGGGTCACCTTAAGTTGGCGGGTTAGGGCGAGAAACAAATAGTAATGATGCCATGATTTATCATATTTGGAGCGCCATGATTAATTTTAAAAATTCCGAGCTGAAATTACCCACGAATTAAGATAATGAATAAGGTTAATTCATTTGAAATAAGGCGAGCATTTTTCCTGAAATCCTGCAGGAATCGAGTATTTAAAAATTAGTAAAAAATGTTGGAGAATATATTAAGAGTAGACGCCACATTTTTTGTCTGTAGACAATATTCTGGCGATTTTTACTTGGAAAATTTCAGCGTGATCTGTAAAAGGAATTTTTGGTCCCATAGGGCGAAATCTCCTGTTACAGTAGTTATTTGCAAGGAATTCTCTCTAAAATGCTTGTGTTCTGGTCCATTGAATTTTGTTGTAGATCAAGAGAGTTGTCTACCTGTAGTTTCTAGAGGTTTTCTGGAGATTATTTGTATGACCGAGGAAAGATAAAGGAATTTTTGAGACCCACTTGTATCATTGGAAAGAAATGTGACTCTCTTTCCAACCGGACATTTTAATTTTCTTTCTCTTTTCATATGGAAATGGGACCACCCAGGTGTCACAGAGTGAAGACAAGTGCCAATCAATTTTACAAAAATATTCCCACTGGTATCCTTCTTGTTTTTGAAAATGTTGTGAAGAAACTGGAAGAACATGCCGTCTTTTTGTGTGTGTGAATTTCTGAGTTCAACGTGTTCCAGAGCTGGAGCCAGATTTCAATTGCATCGGTGTTTAAATGTTGTAATCAAAATTCTCAATGTGGTACCTCATCATTGGATCAGTTTTGGAATTCTTAGCATATGCAGATGCAAATTTAATCATTTTTGTTGCCTGTCCAACAGATGTCAATTGCATCCATTAATGAACGTTCTTCGTTACGAAAATCAAAAGAAAAAAATGTGGGTTGCTGAAAGCGATGGTATGGGGGTAAGATATTTGTTCACCTAGATAATAAAAACAGACTTGAACCACACTTTTTGAGAATAGTATTAAAAAAAAAACTTATGAGAAAAGGCTCTGAATGTTTTTCCACGTTTTTAAAATTTGTATGATTTGTGTGCGCGAGTCTTGAATGTGCTGAAGTAATTCTTAACGGTGTTATGAATATTTTTCAAGAATTCACAAGGGTAGAATCTTTTGGAGATAAGGACGATTTTAGACAGGTACATCCAGAGGCAGAGACAATTTTGAGACAAGGACTATTTGAGACCAAAGCATTTTCTTGCTTTCATTCCTCTCTTGATCCATTTCAATACACCATAATATACATAAAAACATCAATACATCCTTCATCATTTTTTTAAATATTGGACAAGGCAAACTGGACATAATATTCTCTTATGGTCAAGATAAATTACACAAATCTGTATGCATAACACTTTGTACAGAAAAATCTAGAGCACACATGTGTTATAATGGAATATTTCTAACAAAATGTATCTCAAATATTCAAATTTAAAAATATGTATAAAATTGCCCACTATAAAATATGAAATTCCTCAAGATTCACAAAGAATCTTGGGAAAACCAGAAAATTGAGTGTAAAAGAAAAAAAGCTTTGTGTGTGCAGATGAGTTACTTTTGGACTTTCTCAAATTGTCCCTGCCTCTAAATGTCCATGTCTCCAATTGTCCCAGTCCCCAAAATTTTCTGTCTCAGAATGTCCCTGTCTTGAATTGTTCCTCTTTCATATTTTCTGTCTCCATTTGTCCAGTCTCAAATTGTCTGTCTCAATTTGTCCGGTCTCAAATTGTCCCGTCTCAATTTTTCCCGTCTCAAATTGTCTGTCTCAATTTTTCTGTATCCCATACCCCTAAGTAGTGCACAATAACAAGACAGCAAGATGCATTACACAAGTGAGATATTGTTACAGCACACCCAGATGATGACCGAAACTTGAAATTGTTGATCATTAAAAGAAAAATGTATTGCATTCAAATTTGTTGTTTCTGCATTCAAGTTTATGAGGATATACTGGTCTGCGGACCCAAAAAGGTTGCTGGGGAACAATGGTGTACAAGGCACATCTAGATTTCTAGAAATGTTTGGAAAATTCAGGTGCACCACCTTTATCCTCTCAAATTTGCGGAAACAAAGATGCGTGAGGTAGGTGCTTGAGTAAATGTGGTACTTACTGCATTTACTAGGGTTATATACTACTCAACTACTGTAAGTTGGTAACTGGAGAACAAGATAGTATAAGCCAACACGTTATAAATACATAACAGGTGCAACAAGGCTATCAGGACGGGGAACGAGTATGTAAAGACCATCAGAGAGAGAGAGAGATGGGACGAAGGCCCCGGGTCAAACAAGCATCAGCAAGGGGAAATATCAGATCCCGAACCCGCGGCGGGCGGGTTTCTTCTTCCTTTCTTGTGTTTTTTTTTTTCCTCCTCCCCTTCTATCCCAATATACGAAACCCGGATGAGTCAGTGTTGCCTGTGTTCAGTCAGTGTCGCCTGTGTTCGGTTGAGTAATAGGGCGTCTTTTCGGGTTGTCAAAAGCCTTTTTCCGGCTCAGCTTGGCTTTATACAGTATATATACATGCTGCTGCTGCTGCTACAGCCCACCCACACTGACACGCTCTCTCGGCGCACATTACCGCACCGATCTCCAGAAAAGATTCCGCCCCACGTTAATTACTCGCTTCAATGACTTTTTCCTCACTCCTATACGTATTGACGACGACGACGACGAGAGGAGTAAAATAAAAGTAAAAATCCCACCAGCAGCAATCCACATCCGACTGCCCATAATTATTATTATTCTGAGGGAATGCATAGACGCATAGAGACAGAGCACGTGGTCTAGAGCATTTCAAAACAGATTTTAACAATGACACAAATTCATTCATGCCAGTTCACATACGGTATTAACTCAAGCACCGCATTTACTCAAGTACAGCCCGGAAGTTTTTTTTTTTTCCTTCTCAAAATTGAGAGGGGTAAAGAGGGTATAAGTCATAGACAGACAGTATACATTTCTTCTAAAGATTATGCCTGCAATTGCACATATTTGATTCTGATGGCAATTTAGGATCATTGCAATTGAAAAAAAATTACTTTATTGGAAATGATGAAAATCTAGCTATTTCAGGATCAAATTATGCGTAAATCAAAATAAAAAAAAGGTGTATTGCTACTTGACTCTATTGGGAAAAGTTGGACCAATTTTACTGGAAAGTCATATTATAATGTAAAATGTTGAAAATTAGTTGAATTCATGTCTAAATTCAAATCTGGGTTTTCATATTTTTGAAATATTGTGGTTTTAGAGTCACTAAAAATGAGGTACTTATATTAGTTGGGAATGCCATTTTATCAAATTTTAGACTGACAAACACTGACTTTCTTGAGGATGTGTGGTACTCAAATGAAAGGAGAAAATACTGTGCACTGTGTATTGAGTTTTGAGCACAGATGGATTCTCTGCAAGAAAATTCCTTGTAGAGAAATTTTGGTTGCAGAGAACCCCTATGAGATTTTTAATAGAACACTGTTGGGCCAAAAATCATGCAGAGAGTATTGTTGTAGACAAAATTTTTGCACAGAGAGTCCTCCTGTGTGCATCAAATACAATGTTACTTGTTAAACTTGACTCTGGTCACAAGGACCAGCAGAAAAGAACATGCACAGAATCCTGGTCTTTCATTGCTATGGTGCACCATAGCTATATACTGTATGTTTCTGAAATCAAAGAAAGATGTAATGATGAGCATCAATTTTAGTGAGAAGAAATGTGAAATGTATCCTTGGTGTGCGTAATGTAATTTTGCATGAAGTATTTATCTTTTGAATGTTTTTATTTTGCATGTTAAGCCTGGTTTGTCCATTTTAAACTCATTTAAGAACCTCATGCTCCTTTTTTGTGATTGAATTCCATCAACAACATATTAGAAAATAGAAAAAACTACCTTATTTCTTGAATCAAAGGTTACCTACAATATAGGTGGTGCCCTGCAATTTGACCCTAATCTGCTGCTGGACTAGGGTCAAAATGGGAAGCAGTTGAATTTTGAAGCAATGTCAAATACAGTGAGACACCAAGATGAGGATGTTATTGGTGCATCAAGAGTGTCCCTAAGTCAAAATGTCCCTAAGTTATGTCTTGTTTTCTCATAGACTTACATTATACAATTTTAATTGGTTTCTCATGTACAAGATACTCACCGTAATTCCATATAAATAAAAATTGTCTCCCAGTTTAAACTGATTCAATCAATCTATTTATATGACACTATGGTCATTTGGGGAATTGAATACTGGATGATACCTCTGTACAGCACATAGAAATGTTGGCATTTTCTGTAAAAATAACATTCAAGTGAAAAAGAGAGAAGGAAGTCCCTCTCTGCTGGAGGTAATTTTTTTAATTAGTTGAATGGATGGTAAATTGGTGAGAGAAATGCCCAAGAACTTTTCTTGTATNAAGTCCCTCTCTGCTGGAGGTAATTTTTTTAATTAGTTGAATGGATGGTAAATTGGTGAGAGAAATGCCCAAGAACTTTTCTTGTATCAATTTTAGGGTTGGAGATATCTGTTTCTTGTAATTTGGCCTGAAATGTATTTGGAATTGTATCACAAAATGTCCATATTTTGAGTTAGTGTCCTCATGTTGGGCCTTTTTATTAATTTTTTTGGGAAAATAAGTGTCCCTATGGTGAATTGTCTGCATGTCAATGTATCATCCACATGTGGGGGTCTCACTGTACAATGTTTTCTGCATCATATTTGATGTTTTTGAACCTTCTTTTGAGTCAAACTGCAGGGCAGAGGTAAAATTGCAAGTCAAGCTCATCCCCAAATTGTGGGACAGAAAATTTTGGGGTTGACACATTTCAAGGTACCACCTTACTGTTCAGCATTTCCAGGTCAAATTGAAAAACTTGGTGTGAAGTATCAGTTGAGCTACAAAGACCTTTGAATTGTAAACACATGCAACCACTTTACCACAGCTTCATATCCTCCCTTGGTCAAATTTTCCAAGGATTTTTTTGTCATTCTATAGGGATACATTTTTTGAGCAACTGTTCCCAAAACCCAAGAAAACAGATATAAAAAACTGCATTTTATGCATTGAAAATATTGGTCAAACTGCCTGCATGTAGAAGATCTACACAAATACTGTACAAACTACTTTGTCTGGCCAGAGTATGATTTAATTGATCTACATATACAGTAGTAAACAAATTGGGAGATACTCCCCATTTAGAAAAATCTTTGTGGATCTTCTCAGTAGCCTTTTGAATTCTGCTGTGAGAGTATTCACTTTTAATTTTTTGTATTTTTTAAATGTGACAATCTATTCAATGCAATACATTGCTCAAAACTTCATGCTTGTATTTACTCAAGTACCACGCGCCCTAGAGTAAGGCGTGCAGAGGGGTTTTTAAGTTGGAAATTTTGCTAAAATCTTATCCCTGAGTAAGATGCACACCCCAATTTTTAGTGCATCTGAAACCACAAAATTTTGCAAATCAAAACCAAAAATTGACTTTAGGAATGAATTGAACAATGATCTCATCAATTTTCAACATTTTCAGTAAAAAACGTTTTCTTGTTACATTTGCTCAAAATATCTGCATTATAATCAAGTATAATGCACACATATTTCCTAAAACTTCTTGCAATTTTTGTACCCGCTTATGATGCGCACCCTTTTTTTTTCTTCTGAAATTTGGGAAAAAAGGTGTGCATGGTACTCCAGTAAATACGGTAGTCTTCCTCAGTCAAGGTTTGTAGTCATTCTGGAAAAGAATTTTGGAACCCCTGTTCCAGAAAACCAATAAATGATATGAAAATAGTCATGTGTCATGCTCTTTGTCAGAGTATTAAGCAACTGCTTGTTATAAGACATATATTCATGAAAAATTTTAAAAATTGTATTCAAGAAATGATTTTCCTCAATGCACATACTGTATCAGATAATATTGTACTGTACTTGCCGAATTGAAAATAAACCTCAAGTGTAAGGTTGAATTCGAAAACATCATTGGAAAGGCTGAACTGTATAACTTTTAAAACTTGTGCAGTAATACTTCCATGAACAAAGAAACTAAGGACTTTTCATCAGTCATGAAAGTTACATCATGCAAATATAGGAGGACAATGTTACCAGAGTAAAAATATAATTAAAGGAGTGAAACAAGTGACCCTGCGTGGATCAGGCACATGTTCGCTTCAAACGGTCACTGAACAGTGAACACAAACTGTTTCTAAATTCAACACCATTATGCGTACATTTCCCGAAAACTTATTTGAATTCCATACCCTTGAACTCACACGCGTGTTTCTCTCGAGACTTCTACACATATAGAAACATCCTTCTGTGTCAGGTGATGAGCGGGGGAGGAAATCTTGGATTCTTTTATTTGAGGAAGAAAAAATGTGAGTGGAATCACTTTGAAAGAAAACTTAGATAAAATTGAAAAACAAAATCATATTACTGGACATTGTGATACAGAGAAATCTTGTTACAACAAATTCAGTTTCAATAAAATTGTAGGTACAGATAAGACAATTTTTTTAAGTCTCAGCACAGAAATCCTATAGGGTACAAGCTATAAAAATCTTTTTATAACAAACTTCTCTATAATGATCATGTTGTGATTTTTAATGAAAAATCTCCAATGAAGGCAGGCACAGTTTCAGACTTCCCATTCAAAGTGTGTTAGTGAACTTGCTCTTGGAACATAAGGTGGAATTGAGGACAAAAATTGTTCAAAATCCACTTGAACAATTTATCTTTCAACATTTTTTTCTTGGGTTAGGATCATAGAAAGATGAAGCAATTAACCCAAAAAAACTTGTGTTAAAAACGGCTTGTATACTTGAGGAACCCTGTGCTGATGCTTAGAAATTGTAAGCTTTTCTGGAACATCTACCCTTACAAATCTGTACAGAAATTGTTTAGAAAAACTTATAGTCAACAAAAAGTGCTGGTGTTGACCAGTTATATGCAGAGTGAATGCTTGTTAGTAATATTTGAACTTCTTTTTGAAGATTTCAGTTTTTTAAATGCTGAAAACATCTGAAAAGGAAGCTGTTGATTGTACGATATGCACGTTTAATTTTTAGAAAATCCTCTGATCAATCCAACATTTTGAAAATCTGTTGATAAATTTTTTTTTGTTGAAAAAAACTTTTTCTGAATTCCCCATGAGCTTGTTGTAATGAGATTCTACTGCAGACGAAGAATCTTTAAAAATTAAGCATAAAACAGAGACTTTTGTGTTTTTTTAATGTTCCATCAAATTTGGACAATTTTGCCGGCAAAAGCTGTGTCAAATCTTATTTTTGCACTGCTTCTGCTTTCGAAATTATGTTTTTGGCACGAATGAGGGTTTTCCATCTCGTGATGAATCATTTGTTTTCCTTCAGTCAAAATTGTACCTTTCATTTTGCATTTAGTTTTGAGGGCTCAACATTTAAGAAATGTTATTTTTGCCTCATACTGTACAGCTGTGTTCAGGACTTTACTGAAAATGAGTTTAACCAAAAAATGCGGGTCATAATTGGGAGCAGTGTCTGCATTTTTTTAGGGAATTCATATTGGTTAAATTCAAAATACTGTATTACCTCTTATTCGTAATTTTTCAAAAATTTTCAGCGTTCCTTTATATTTACATTCACATTTTTCCATCAATAAGCATTACACCTGAAATTCGACTGAAAAGGAGGTTTTTTGTGGTTAAAAATGCAATTTCGACTTTTCGAGTCATAGGAGGAAATGAATGCATGATGGAGTTCACCTCAGAATAATATATGATGCTTCGGATGATCCGGTACGTATACTTCGAAATATAGTCTAAAATAAAAGGTAATTTCTCCCCACCTGAAATTCGACTTGAAACAAGGTTTTTCTGTTAAACTATAATTTCGAGTCACAGCAAGGAGGAAATAAATCCATGATTAATTCTATAATTTAAGTCACCGGAAAACGAAATGAATATAAAATACAGTTTAGAGTACAGCGAGTCAGTTCGTCCAGCACACCTTAATAAAATCGACCCATTGAACTTGCGTTTTTTCTTCACAATTTAATTTCAAGTCATGTACCGGAGGAAATGAATAACGACGGACGATGAGGGAGTTTACACCGAAACAAAAAACATGTGGTATTCAATCGAATTCGGTGAGACCCCCACATGCGGACACCAACATGGGGACAATTTGACTTAGGGACATTTATTTTTCAATAAAAAAAATCATTAAAAAGGCCCAACATACAGACCCTGACTTGACATGAGGACGTTGCATGATGAAATTGCCAATACATTTTAGGAAAATTGACTTTTATTAGGCTTAATTGCAAGAAAAATACATTTCCAACCCTAAGATCTATGCAATAAGAAACATTCTTTGGTACTTTTCCAATCCAATCAGCTAATTTAAAAAAATTACCTATAGCACAGAGGGATTTCCTTCTCTCTTTGTGACTTGGATGTTATTTTTACAGATGCCAACATTTCGATTAACTACGCAGTGGTATACTATTCAGTGCTCCAAATGTTCTTATTGGGTTATAAACATATTCACTGGATCAAATTCAAGGGGCAAATAATTTTTTTCATGGAATTCTGAAGAGTATTTCTTCCATAAAACACCAACTAAAAACTATATAATGTAAGTCTAAGGGAAAATGAGACTCAAGCCCTCAACTTATAGACATCTCAACTCAGGGACACTCGTGATGCAGCAAATATGTCCGCATCTTGGGGTCTCACAAGCTGTACATAAAATCCAGCAGCAGGCTGTGGATCATTCCACACCTGAAACTAGACTCATATCCAAATGAGGGTCTTTTGTCATTGTTGTTGTTGGCTCGAAAAACACAATATTCAAGATTTTCAGAGTACAGTATATACTGTATACAGTATATACACACACACACACACATGTATAGGCATGATTATATAGATTGCTGGTGGAAGCCATCAGCAGCATCCGCATTATTTCTCGTCATCATAGCTTCAACAGCAGCGCCTGATATGCTGCTGCTCGGGTATCGCCGAGCATCGTCAGAGCCGGACACCAGCGATCCGTTTTCCGCCCAAAACACTGGCCACTTTCTCCGCTCATGGTCAAAAGTCATCCGTTGCAACCGTCTCCAGCAGTAAGTCGAGCGACCCACCCAAATACGTAACTGACTGAGTGATCTGCGCTCCGATAACCCAGTTTTGGTGCTAAAAAAAACATTTTTTAATATCCCCAGCAGCCCCCGGGGGTGCTGCACTGATGATGCCGAATGTGTAATTATTGCTGATTGCGAGTGCATATTATTATTTTGATGACGCGTGTGATTCGGGTTCCGAAGCGTCTCGATCAGGGGACATATATATATATATATATATTGTATATATATATTCTTGACGAAGGAATCATTTATATTTAATAGTGTCGATGATATGTGCTGTGCTGATGCTGATGAATATGACGCACTCATCTGCGAAAACAGTGCAGGCGGATTATTATTGTCAACTGAATTTTTTTTTTCAAGAGGGCTCAAGCACCGCCCTGATTAAAAAAAAAAAGGTTAGACTCTCTTTTCATCTCTTCCTCTCTCTACAAAAAAATGCAAGTGATGATCATAAAATTTTTTTTTTAGCAAAATTGTATTTGTATAAAAAATTTTGTGCCCTATTATACAGGGTTATCTTTCCATCTATGTTATGCAGGTGGCACCTCACAATTTGACCTACCTGAAATTTGACAGTTGAATTTGCTGGGCAATTGACTTGCAATTTGACCCTTGCCCCACAATTTGATGTGCTTTGGCCACTTTTTTTGCATTTTTGTAGTGATATTTTTTATATTTTATGAAGACGTGTCTTGAAATTTGACCCTTGCCCCACAATTTGAACTGCTTTATTGGCAACTTTTTTCATTTTTGTAGTGATATTTCTGAATTTAATGAAGTGTCATGCAATTTGGCTGCTTTGCAATTTGACCCTAGTTTGGCAACGGATCATTGCAAGGTACCATCTGTATGGGTTAATCCTCTATATGCAGGGAAATTTAAGGAACAAGAAACAGCATTTCTTCCTGAGATTGTTTTTGGTATAAAAAATGCTTGTATAGTCCTATACAGGATTCTCACTGCATGTTATAAAATGTAATATTGTACAATGAAACTCATTAAAGGAACCAGAAAAATGTGTTCTGAAAAGATTTTCACCATGTAAAGATTTTTAAATCCCACAGGATTCTCTCCACATGTTATAGGGGTTAATTCACTACAATATGAAATTCAGGGAGCAAAGAAAAAGATCTTTCTAGACAGAATGTGTCAGTAACACTTTCGGGATCGCAGATTAAATTCTGTAGTGTAGTACAGTATTTCAATCATCGCCAAAATGTCTGTGTGTGTGAATCATCCGGAAAGAAAGATTTTGCTTCGGTCAAAACAAAACTCGTCGACGTTTCAGCGCGACATTTTAAAGTATTAAAATATCGAAATTCAAGAGCCCATAAAAATTCTTTCTGGAGATACATTCTGTGTATAACGATTGTTTTTTTTCCTACGAGATTCTCTCCCCTATGTCATTTAGGGGTTCTCATCTAAAACGAGAAAACCAGAAATGGATTTTGTGTAGAAAGAATATGTCACCAACACTTCTCGGATCACTGATTAAGTTTCTGCATTCGAATCATCGCCGAAAGGTCTTTTCTGCAATGTGTATCTTACGGAAGGAAATTTTCTTGCTGGTTTATAAAAATTGAGCGAGATTTATAAAATGTTAATAAAATGTCCAAATTCGAGGCGTAAGAAAAATAATTCGTCGTAAAGAGAAATTTTTCGCTGAGAAAATTGATCACATTTGGGACGAGAACCCTGCGGGATTAAAAAAAAAAAATTCATACAGAAAAATCGTTGTAGACAAGATTTTCGTAGAGAGATCCAACCTGTGTAATACACTACATAAAAATATGATAAAGAATGAGTAAACAAATACAGATTTCCGATTCAGATCCTTCATATGCATCACAGAGTTAAATTAATGGTTTTATCCATGTGATTAGTGTCGAATTCTCGAGCGAAAAAAAAGATACGTGGTTCTATACATGAATTTCTGCATCTCCCTTTCCAAATTCCGATTTTTCGTTTGGGGTATTTTCCTCAGCACTTTATCTTGAAATTGATTTACTGTATTTTAAAATCTCCCTGAAACTTCGGCGATTTTTTTTTTACCCAGGAAAATATCCGTCCATATATGAAGATTTAAATTTAATGAGAGAAATGTTGGTGACGATTCAAATATATTGCAATTAGATCTGTGATCCAAAAAGAGTTGTTGACACATTGATGCGGTATGTAGCTATATAAACAGTATTCGAATAACTTGGGAAAATTTGAAATTTGACTTCAAAAGGTGGGAAAATGTATAGAGTTGTTTATTTATATGAATCCCGATTTTTGCATTGGAGTTATTAAAAATTCTACGCAACATTCGCAGCATAATATCGAATATTTTTTTAAAACGTGGTGCATTATATCACTGCTATTATCTCATGCGACATTTGATTTTATTCTTGAAAATTTTGAATTGGCTCTAATTTTTTTACAAATTCGTCGCATACCAAACCAGACACGAATATAACGAAAATGTGCCAATATACAGTATATGGGGAATTCGAACGGTTATGGGAGTATTTTAAATACGAGTACGCGAACTTGAACGACCATAAATATTCCCATATCACTCAAATTTCGCGAATTAATTGCGAGACCTTTTCGTCTAGTTTTGCGTCGGGTATAATGAATTTTTAAATATTTTGGACAATAAACCTTCCGTATTTCTCAAGCAGACTTCAGATGAACATTTGATATTATCGCTGCTCATCAGTGCTGCAAATTTTTCCATTTCCAAATTAACGAATAAACATCCCAAAATTTCTCGTTTCCCTATGAATTCTTCGAACTTCTCCGCGATTTATACACGGAATTTATACACACGAAAGCACGGAATACGAGAGGCTACACGTTTCTGCGCGGACTTGAAATGATCTGAAAACACCAGGGATTTTTAGTAACATTTTCCTCATGTTCACTATATAGTTCCAATAAGAGGCTATAGGCAGACACATTTTCAATGTCATCACCACCAGTTTATACACTCTTCTTACCCGTTTTGATCTGAAACAGGCATTGAAATGTGCAGTTGTTGATAAATTTTGAAGCTTGCCCATCAGAAAAGCAGCAATTATAACAAGCTGGTCCGCGTGGAACCGTGTATAATCCCTCGTACTGTATAAGTAATAATAACGCGGCTTCTGAAAATGTTCCTCGCACATTTACTATACACATACATCAGACCCCCACTGCGATTTAAAACTTTTTCAGATTTTTCGAATGGGGTTGAAAGTGAAGCGGAGACCAGAGCGGAGGTCATTTTGAGGGTGACTGCAGGTCTGGTTCGGGATCAGGGCTAAGTAGGGCCACACTATGAGAGGGGCAAACGGTGATTCACGACGCGTGCCATCTTTGAAGCCATCCATATACAGTATATCACAGATACGAATCGAACTGGGCTCCAGATCCGACTGATGGGTTGAAAATGGAAACTGGTTCCAAAAACACCGAATAATCGAGATCCAATTTACAGGGTGTCGTGCAGAATAAGACGAGTGGTGGGGGGGGGGGGACTTTTTTCCATGGGAAATACAAGTAATACCTCTGGAACATAAAAAAGGGGCACAAAAGAACATACATCGCAGACTCGAAATAAAATTTGAGGTTAAGTTGTTCTGAATTATATTTTTTACGCATAACTCAAATATTAAATGTACTACAGTATATACTGTATGTGAGACCCCCAGATGCGGACATAATTGGTGCATCAAGAGTGTCCCTAAGTTGAATTGTCCCCAAGTCAAGCCTTGTTTTTCCATAGGCTTACATTATATAATTTTTAATTGGTGTTTTATGGAAGAAATATTCTTCAGAATTCCATGAAAAAAATTGTTTTCCACTTGAATTTGAATTAGTGAATANAATATTCTTCAGAATTCCATGAAAAAAATTGTTTGCCACTTGAATTTGAATTAGTGAATACATTTTCAACTCAATAAGAACATTTGGAGCATTGAATAGTGTCTCTCTGTACTGTACATTGTAATGTTGGCATCTACAAAAATAATATACAAGTGAAAAAGAGAAAAGGAAGTCTCTCTAAGCTGGAGGTAATTTTTTATATATGCTAAATGGATGGTAAATTGGTGAGAGAAATGGCCAAGAATTTTTCTTACACCAATTTTAGGGTTGGAAATATCTGTTTCTTGTAATTTGGCCTGAAATTTATTTGCAATTTTATCACAAAATGTCACTATGCTGAGTTAGTTTCCTCATTTTGGGCTTTTTTATTAATTTTTATGGGAAAATAAGTGTCCCAATGTTGAATTTTCCACAGGTCAAGGTTTCCGCAAATGGGGGTCTCACTGTATATGTAGTTGCTAAAAAGTATATAATTCAAAAATATCTGATGAGGAAAGTGATTTGAATGGACTATCAATATTGAAAAAATGGTTTCAACCCCAAATTTTTCCGGAAAGAAAAATATACTGAACAGGTTTTTGACTGGTGTATACAATATTTTCTAATTTGTATGCTTCGGAGTATGATTGAAAACTGATCAGTTTATTTTGTGACCTTTCAGCAACGAATTTCAAATTAAATTTAAAAAACGCTATGTGTCCAAAACTTGATATATATATTATAAATTGAAATTCAATTGTAATTAAAGCTATCATCTGAGTTACTTCAGAATCCAACCAAACTTTATATATCCAAGCTGTTGAATATTCTTCTCATGGCCGTTTTCATGAACTTGTGAAAAAAAAAGTTTTAAGATTTATCTTTCTGCTTTATTGCACATACAGTATTCGAAATGTGCAAAAAATACATAGTTCAGATCATCCGCAGGTGAAATGTTTGATTAAGTTTGTATTTTTTTATCCATCACAGCATGCAAATTTTTCCTCTGTTAGAAAATTACTTTTTCAAGTGATGAACTATGCAACATCAGCCCCAAGATGGTATATTTTCAGATGAATTACATTTACTGAAGCTCTATAATATTCGCACATTTTCTCTGAAAAATTATATCAAGAAAATTATTTGCTACATTACACAATTCGCTTTTGTACATTACACAATTTTTTTTAATTGTTGAAATTTTAAAGCATATAATACGTGAAGGACAGGATCAGTATTCTAAAAAGGAAATTGCCACAAAAAAACATAAGATGAACATTTTTTGCAAGCTTAATCAGACAATTTAATTGCTTCATATTGCATTGCCTTTTTCATATTTCCTACCTTTGCAGTCCTAATAAATTTAACTTTGTATCTATATTATTGTGAATTTTTATCATGCATTGAATTTATTGATCACCACAAACTGGGAGGAACAACTTTTATATTGGGATGCATTTTTACTCTAAGTTCCCTCCGCAAAATTTATGTATATAGGTAAACTCTCTCTCTCTCTCTCTCTCTCTCTCTCTTCAATGAAATTCAAGGGACCAGATATGTTCATTTTTTGTGGAGAGAATCTCATTGTTGAGATCCCTTCTATAAAATGGAGAGAGGACCATATTGGACCCGAAAAAAAATTTGCTATACAGAATAGGTAAACTCTCTCTCTCTCTCTCTCTCTCTCTCTCTCTCTTTATCTCTCTCTCTCTCTCTCTCTCGCTCTGCAACAATGCTGTCTTTGATCGTAATCTGTGGTTGCTGTCTTTGATGATAATCTGTATAGCAAATTTTTTTTCGGGTCCAATATGGTCCTCTCTCCATTTTATAGAAGGGATCTCAACAATGAGATTCTCTCCACAAAAAATGAACATATCTGGTCCCTTGAATTTCATTGAAGAGAGATGTGCACCTGTATTACCTGCAAAGGCATTTGGTACTTGAGCAAATATGGAATTTTGCGCCAAAAATTGAATTGTTTGGGAAATTATGTTATTAAAACCAAACAAAAGATGGAAATATCCTGAAATTATTAGTCAAAAACAAAAAATGCTACACAATCGTTACTTCTGATTTAAAAAATTATTTTAGTGCATGCTGGGACACGAAATTATTCTAAAGAAATCAATTAAATCTATCAAATCAGGAAACATATTCTATTAAAAATGCGTGCGAAGTTCTTTTCTCCCAATTCTTTTTTCTTATTACCTTTGACAAAAGAATGAATTCCCTCGATAGTTTACAATGCCAACAACGACATGTGAAGAACAAATCGGAATGCCAGGTGCTCATCAGCAGCACAGATCACGAGCATGGTGAATATACTCGGCTTTTTACTGTATATACCCACCCCGGCCGAGAGGGAAATTTAGGGTTTTCTCGCGCTGCAATAAATAAGTGATGGCATCACTGCCCGTGAGACATTATGCTGAGAGAAGCAAGTGGAGAAATGCGACAGGTTGTGAGTCACCATCAGCAGCAGCCGCCGACTTGTTGAAAGGTGGAGAAAATCAGATTGGGTTTCAAATAATGCGGGGTATTGCCGACGACGACGACGATGACGACGATCGACGATCGACGACGACGAGGAGATCTGGATATACACACTCGGAACCAGTCCCACAACCTCATCACCCATCAATGACCCAACGCGCGCTGACAGGACTCAGCAGGGGAAAACAAAACTGGAGCTGATCCTATCACCACCACCAGCAGCAGCAAGCAGCCCCTCCATCCTGTTCCCCGCATAATTATTTATTCAGGGCCCCTCTCCCCTGTGCTGCTGCTGCTGCTGATCCCAATCATTCACCCGATATCTCTTCTTGATGACGACGATGATGCTGCTGCTGCTGCTGCTGCTGGGGTCTCCGAAAAGAGCTGCCGGCGAACTGGATATATATATATATATGCATCAGTAATATAGGAGCCAATTTGCAACCATCTCATCAGCAATTAACCCCAAGTTTCGATTTTTTTTATACAGTGAACTCTTGAAGCAAATAAATAATGTTCCAACAAAAATGTCAGTACTGTATATGTAATTTTAAATGACAAACTTTTCATCAAGTCTTTGTCATGGGTCCATTGGATCCCAGACAAAGGAATTGAATTGTGAAGCCATCAGAATGCAAGTTTTG